>ML777568.1:77686-91760 GCA_009831015.1 Picea engelmannii | reverse complement strand
TCCTTAACCTTATATATTGAAGTATAATGGCGCTCGTTCTTTCTCAGAAGAACCCTCGAGATATTCGACTCCTTCACCGAAGAGCCGCTGACGACACTTCTCTCTCGTCAGAAATATTATTTTGTTTTAAAGGTGATTCCCCGCGTTTTGATTTATTGACCACTGACTACCAATTTTGATTTGCTTTCGTCCCAAGTAACAAAAAGCAGACTTTAGAGGTCTTCCGCCTGCCTTCCGAATAACTTTCTCTACAAACTGAATAGAGGTCTTCGGCCTGCCTTCCAAATAACTTTTTGGACAACTGAAAAATGTAGAGTTGTTCGTGCGAAGCTCCTTACTCATTTTTCCACTCTAAAATTACTCTCCCAAAGAAGACGTGTCATTAACTTGCATACCATTCAAAGATACTACTTTTACTGCAAGCAATTACTTTTGGATGAGCCTATTTCTAAATCTCAAATTATTATTTTTTAAATATCTTTATATTTTAAGAAACATAAATCAAATGGATGGGGAGTTTTGGTTTGTGGTTGATTGTGGGATAAGAGATCTTTTTCTCAAGGATTTCACTGTTAAAGTTTATTGAATTATACCTATCTTATCTTCTTCTATATTTGAATTTATGATTTTTAAAATCGTATTCTTAACCATTAAACGCATAGTCCACTCAAATTGTATTATCATTTATATAACTAACTAAAAAATAAACACAAACACAGATTCATAACCATTAAACCCACAACCCACTCAAATTATATTATCATTTATATAATTAACTAAAAATAATATATTTAAATAACATCATTACTCCTACATCACTACTACCTTATATCAAGTTTTTGTGTGATGTGATGATTTGAGATGGAACCTCCTTCATTATTAACCAAGTAACTCGTGCCAATTCTAGATTTTCTAAATTAAAATTGACCAAATTTGGTATCACAAAATGGATTTTGAAAATTAAGAAGTCTAAAAACAAACAAGGAAGCTCAAAGTAAAAACTAAGTAAAATTCACGACATTAGAAAAACCCACTTAAAAAAAATCAATCAATCATTGATGATAACTCGTATATATATATATATATATATATATATATATATATATATATATTCCAAAATGTTAGAGTTGGATTTAGGCATGTTATGAAAGTAAAGTTCATTTTTAATAATTATAACTTGGTGTGGTCAAAGTAGTTTGATTTTTCAAAAGTTCTTCAAGGATGTAGAGTTGTTTAATGTACTAGTGTTATAGCCAAAGTTTTAGTGTTTAATAAAAACATGTAGGGCACCATGTAAATGATTAGTTGGTCAGTGAAAGATAGCTCTTTATATTTTATGAAAATCTTCTTTTGAAAATATATCCAAGGTTTAGTATTTTATAGACTTTTTCATTTTCATTTAAAACATTAAAATGGTAATATTATAGAAAAATGGATAAAATAGTTATTAGCATGTTGTTGATGTTCTCTACCATCTAATTGTAACTACCATACCTAGTTTCCCATAAGCATGTTAGTAGTTGAAGGATGAAAAATTCTTATCAAATGTTCCATAAAATGTGTGAAAGGAATGTTGTGAGATGGACAAAACATATCAAAGGTTATGCTTTCCAAGGAATGATAGGAAAGCATTGCACCTTGAATTGACTCAAAAATTTGGTCTTTCATTAGGAGGTGGCATGCAGTTCTTTGTGAAAATACTCTCGAAGAAAACTATTACCATGGAGATGGTGGACACCTTAGATAATATTGACAATTTGAATACTAATATCTAGGATAATGATAAGATGTACCTACTAACTAGCACAAGTTGATCTTTGCGGGAAAACAACAAAAATAAGGTGGACTTTGGCTAATTATATATTACAAAAGGGAGTTGACCATGTCTTGTATGCTTCATCTTCATGGAGGATATCAAAAAAAATGTAATATACCAGATATAAAAAGTATGCAGAATAGAAATAAAATGCTAGAAATGGCAGAATAACAACAATATAACCATAACAATCACCACAATAGCACTGAAATGATAGAAGAATAACAACATAAATAACACTTTGATTCATAAAGCAATGTTCACGGGCCTCTTCGAGGGGGCAACCTCTAGTTGAGCAGAGCTCTATTACAATAATATTCAAGCTAGGGTTCTCATACCCTCAACTCCTATTTATACTAAATATGTCTATCAAAAGAAGCATCTAGAGGAAGATCCTTCTAGAAGCGGAAGCTTCTATTAGGTCTTCTTACATTCGACTTATTCTATTTTATTGCAAGGCCTTATTAATATTGACCTTTATTACATCTAAATATATTGTTCTACCTATGTGCAGGTTAGGACCCTAACATGTCCTCTCCCTTAAAAACAACCTTGTCCTCAAGGCTTGAGATGTGGAAATTGCTGCAGAATGGTAGGTGGTTCCCAATTGGCATCTGCTGGAGTTGTATCTTTCCACTGGACTAACACTTCCTTGATGGTTCTCTACCATAGGCGACACTCACGTTGGTCCAAAACTACTTGTGGCTATAGCCAAATGGATCCTTCTTCGGCTAACTCGAGAAGGTTGGTTTGAATTTGACACTTAGTTCCAATCACCTTCTTTAAGCATGAAACATGAAAAACATGATGCAACCTTGAATGAATGGGCAAATCTAACTGATAGGCTACTTATCCCACACGCTTGAGAACGACATAAGGACCATAAAATTTGGGCTCTAGCTTCTGACAATGCTCGGCCTTGAGGGAAGTTTGCTTGTAAGGTTGCAGTCGAAGAAACACCTGATCCCCTTTTGCAAATTGACATTCAGAGTGACCTTGATCTGCTTGTTGCTTCATGCAATTCTGTTCCATGAACAATTTTTCTTTGAGGGTACGGAGAATAGCCTTTCAAACTGTAAGCGTTTGGTCAACCGCCTAGACCTTCGAGACACCAGGTAAGTATGAGAGAATTGAAGGTGGCTTCTATCCATATACCGCTTCAAAAGGATTCATGTGTGTAGCTGTATGGTATGAAGTGTTGTACCACCATTCAGCTAGGGGTAACCATTGAGCCCACTGATTTTGATTTTCTGAGGAAAAACACCTCAAATATGTCTCCAAACACTTGTTGACAACTTCTGTTTGACCATCAGTCTAGGGATGATAAGGTGAGATGAGATGCAATTGGGTTCCTTGTAGCTTGAAAAGTTCTTGCCAAAAATTACTTGTGAAAGTTGGGTCATGATCAGAAACAATAGAGTGCGACATACCATGAATCTTGAAGACCTGATCCATGAAAATTTGAGCCACCGTGGATGACGTAAATGGGTGTTGAAGAGCACATAAATGAGCATACTTGGAAAGGCGATCAACAACCACCATGATGACTAATTTATTTCCTGATTTGGGTAAGCCGGTAATAAAATCCATAGAGATATCCTTCCAAATAGCAGGTGGAATCGAGAGCGGTTGTAGTGTGCCCAGAGATTTGACTGTTTCTCCCTTGTTGCGTTGACACACATCACATTCAGTGACAAAATTATGAATGTCCTATTTCATACCATCCCAGAAAAAGGAACGTTTGACCCTGTCATAGGTTTTGGTGAACCTTGAGTGCCCCGCTATGGGTGTAGCATGAAGTTCAAAAAGTATCGTGGATTTAAGCTTTGATTGTTTACTTAAATACAAATAGCCTTTGTATTGAAGCTCATCATGGAGCCAAGAGTACCCTGGGGAAGCTGGAGCATTGGACTACAATTGTTGGATTAGATGCGAACTTTTGGGATCTTGTAGCCATTCCTAGAGAATGGCTTGGAGCCAATCTGGTACAATGAAGGAAAGAGAAAAAAGGGATCCTTCATGTTCATATTTGCGAGAAAGTGCATCCACAACCACATTTTCTTTGCCTTTCTTGTAAATGACCTCATAATCATATCCAAAGAGCTTAGTTACCCATTTTTGTTGCTCCAGGGAGGAAATGCATTGTTTCAGAAAATACTTGAGGCTTTGATGGTCTATCTTAATTTGGAAACGTTGCCCCAATAGATAAAGATGCCACAGATCAACGACATGCAGAATAGCCAACAATTCCTTTCATAGATGGATTTGCCCAGATTTCTTTCAGATAGTTTCTTGCTGGTAAAGGCCAAAGGTCGACCCTCTTGCATAAGGATAGCACCAATTCCTTTCCCTGAGGCATCACATTCCAACAAAAAGGTATTTGTGAAATCAGGAAGGGATAGGATTGGTGTGGTGCACATGGCCATCTTCAAGGTGTGAAAATCTTGAGTAGTGGCTGGATTACAAGTGAAAGAGTTCTTTTTTAGGAGAGCAGTGAGAGGTGCTGCAATCTTTCCATAATTCTTAACAAACTTGTGATAATACCCTGTTAAGCCCAGAAATCCACGCAATATCTTGAGATTCTTTGGGTGAGGCCAGTCTTGCATAGCTTCAATATTTTTAAGATCCACCCTAACGCCATCCTTTCCAACTAGATGACCCAAGTATTCTACTTCTGAGGTGCCAAAAGTACATTTAGACTGTTTCAGGAAAAGTTGGTGTTGAGAGAGTAAATGGAGAACTCGATCCATTTGAGCAAGATGGTCTATCCAGGTTTTTCTATAGATGGGGATATCATCAAATAAAACTAAGAAAAAATGGCGGAGAAAAGGACGAAAGACATGATTCATGAGGCTTTGGAAGGTGGAGGGGGCATTACACAAGCCAAAGGGCATGACCAAAAATTCATAGTGGCCCTCATGTGTTCTAAAGGAAGTCTTAGGAATGTCTTCCTATTTCATACGTATCTAGTGGTAGCTCGAATGAAGATCAAGTTTAGTAAAGAATTGGGCGCCACTCAATTCATCCAGGAGGTCATCAATGATAGGAATGGGAAATTTGTCTTTAATGGTAAGTTTGTTGAGGGCACGAAAGTCAGGACACATTCACCAAGAAACTTCTTTCTTCGGGACCATGACCACAGGATAAGAGTAGGGGATTTTACTAGGGCGGATAACGCCTTCATTAAGGAGCTCCTGGACCATTTTCTCAATTTCATTTTTTTGGGAAAAGGGGTGACGATACAGACGGATATTGGGAGGAAGTCTTCCGCGTACAAGGGGAATGGAATCATCATGAACACCATGGGAAGGAGGGAGTCCTTGGGGAGTGGAAAATTCCAATTGATGTTTAGAAAATATGGCTTTGAGGTCTTGCGACATCGAGGGTGTCTCTATTGCTTGTATGGCATGGAGTTGGGCGATAACACCAGAATGACCTTTTTTGAGCATATTTGCATGAGATGGGAACTAATGATCTTAGGTGAACCGACGGTGATGCCTTGGAACTTATATTGGTGGCCCTCCTGGTCAAATTGCATGGTTAAGTCTTTAAAATCCATGAGAATGGGACCCAAAGTCCTTAGCCAGTCTGCACCCAACACAATGTCACAACCTCCCATGTCGATAGAAAACATTTGGGATTTCAGGTGGTAGTCACCGATTTGGAGACACACATTTTCAAAACACCCTCCACATTTCATGGAACCGCCATTGGCAATCATGATTTGGAAATTATTGACGGCATGGATGTAGCAATGATTTTCTTGGGAAATGCGGTGATGAATAAAATTATGGGTGCTGCCACTATCAACCAGAATGATGACCTTCCAATGCTTGATGTAACCGATTAGCTTGAGGGTTTGGGGAGGGGAGAAGCCAGTGAGAGGATTGATGGAAATGACAGGTTCTACTTTGGGAGGGTCTAAAGGAGGGGTGATGTCAGTGGAATCAGGTGACTCAGGCATAAGGGGAGTTTCTACATCCTCTTCCGAAATATCCTCGGAGATGGCCATAAAAATATTTTGTTCCTTACACTTGTGGCCCGATAAATATTTTTCATCATAATTATAAAAAAGGTCTTTGAGTTGGCGTTCATCCATTTCAAACCTAGTCAATTTTTGGATCTTTACTGGAGCAGAGGGAGTAGTGGGATTTATTGGTTTAGGGCGAGGGATAAAGGAGGGTTTTCGATTTTGAGAAGATACAATCTGTTGTGCTTCTTTATCTCTTTTAGTAGCCTCCACCTAACTCTAAGACCGAGCCAAGAGGACATGGGCCTGAATATCATCCTTGAGGCCACTGATAAAACACTCTCGGAAAAGGCATCAGACATGCCCTATGTCCGAAAAGCCAGGCGCTCAAAGGCAGCTATAAAGTCTTCCACTGTTCCTAATTGTTTCAACTTTTTCAAATGACCCAAATGGTTGGTGTCAGTGTCAAAGCGTTCATAAATCTCTTCCACAAAGTGTATCCAAGCAATATACCCTTGACCGAAAGTTTTTCTCCATTGCCACCATTGCCAATGTTCTTGATCTAGATGGAGAACACCATACTGGAGTTTGGCCAAGTCATCTATAATGCTGTATAAAGAGAAATAATGTTCCATTTGGGTTACCCAACCAGTGGGGTCTGAGCCATCAAATTTTGTCACATCCACCCACGAAAGGCGTAGGTCACGTTGAAAGTGATGGTTCGGAAAGTTATGGGAATGAGAGGAACGTTCACCGTCAGTATGTGGAGGTGAGTCGGAGGAAGGGTTAGCTGTAGGGATATGAAGCTTGTTGCAGAGTGACGAAAAGACATATTTAAGCTGGTTGGTCAGGTCTTGTTTGATTTCCTCCATTGAGGACTGTATGGTTGTATTGATGGCGACAACATTGGCACTGAGGTGTTTCACTTCTTGTTGGGTCTCGGTGAGACTAGATTTCAAGGTATTGAAGCGAGCTTCCAAGTCTTGGCTATGGGTATGGGCCATGAGGACGAGGGAACCGAAAAGGGCTGGGTGGGGTCAATTTTTTTTTCTGAAAAATGATATGTATGAATGTGATACGAGCAAAGAGATGAAGCCAATGGAATAGGTCTCAAATAATGGTGAAACAATTTGCAGACTCGAAGGGGTACCAACAGGGGTTACAAGGGTGGCCAAAAAATGTGCGCTTAAGTACCACTTGTATTTATTACGTGTATGAATCCCTCAACCATGGGTTTATGTGCGTAATGACAGATCTTTGTGGCTTAAATATGCCAGAATACATCTCCACCCTGAAAAAAAAATTAACCCACACTTTCTGCCGAGGAAAGTGCTCTGATACCACTTGTAATATACCGGATATAAAAAGAATGCAAAACAGAAATAAAATGCTAGAAATGACAGAATAACAACAATATAACCAGAACAATCACCATAATAGTATTGAAATGATATAAGAATAAAAACATAAATAACACTTTGATTCAGAAAGCAATGTTCACGAGCCTCTTCGAGGAGGCAACCTCCAGTTGAGCAGAGATCTATTACAATAATATCCAAGCTAGGGTTCTCATACCCTTGAATCCTATTTATAATAAATATGTCTATCAAAAGAAACATCTAGAGGAAGATCCTTTTAGAAGCAAAAGCTTCTATTAGGTCTTATTACATTCCACTTATTCTATTTTATTGCAAGACCTTATTAATATTGACCTTTATTACATCCGAATATATTGTTCCACCCATGTGCGGGTTAGGACCCTAATAGACAAAGAATGGCATCCTCATATAGTGATTCAAAATATTATCCTTTCGAGGAGCTATGAAAGATAAATAAGCCTCCTTTATGGATATCCTTCCTCAATTAAAAAAAAAAAAAACTCTTGGAGTAGCATTTTAGGTTTTCTACTAGCTTAGTTTTAACTAATTCTTCTCAAATTGAGAAGACTCTTTGATCCAAGTGGATATCAGTGGCCACCCAACTCTTCAAGTAAGTCAACATGGTTCTCCATATTGGTAGCTTTATTATGATCTTTTAGGATTTTCTGGGTCCTAAACTTTTGGGGCCATTTTGAGGCTCTAAATGATTTTTTTGGGGAAATTTTAGGGCTTGAGTTACTTCACGACACACCTAGACCATGCTGGAATATTATAGTCCTTAGTTTGATATTTCCAACTAGATATTGTGCACGCCAAATAAAAATTGTATGAAAAAATTATTCCCCAAAGACATTGATGTAGGAAACAACCACCTCAAGCTCAAAAACACCTTGCTGGCACTTCACCTCCTAGGGTTAGAGTTTTGGACATTTAGGGTTATTTATTTATGTTAAAATCCCATCCTTTCGACCTCTTGTATTATATTTTTGCGAATGAACATAGACAACATCTCTCTCTATTCAGGGATAAGCTACCACCATTCTAACCAGTTTGTGTTCTACAATGTTCCACTATTTTATTCATTAATAGAAGTTGGGTGTAATTTATTATTTTTCTCTTTGTTATATTCCTATGTGTTTTTAATGTTTTTCCCTATACAATCTGAATCCGTGGTATCAAAGAAATATGCTCCTTTTTTTTCTCGTTGCATGTCCCCGATGAGGTCAAGGCATAGGGAGTTGGGTCTCAATCTATTTTTACTAGGAGATGACCTCTCTTGCCAACCTAAGTGAACTCCCATGGAAAGGAAAAAACTATAAGGATCATGAGATCATATCAATATGTTGTTGGAGAAATCCCTCACATGATAGAGAAACGAGATAATGGATAACTTACCATAGTTCCTTCAACAATTGTCGATGGTGGGTGAAGCACCTTCAACAAGAAACCATTTCGGAGGTGCGACACCCTTAAAGGAACAAGTTAACTTTGATATCCATTTATTTGAAGGCCAAATAGATGCATATTCTTTGGATAAATGGTTAGATATGTTAGAGGGTTATTGCTCTATTCAATTTTTTTCTGACACCAAAAATATCACCTTCACGCTCCTTAAATCCCTTCCCAATGTCAAATATTGTTGGGAAATTTACTATGAGAGACATAACTAAGATGAGTCTATAAGATTCAGGACATAACCCACTTGGGAATCCTTTTTTGATGACCTCAAAAAGGAATTCTAATTTGTTGGAAGCTATGATGAGCACTACACAAGATGACTGACTCTACATTAGGATAGAAACTAGACGGTGCCAGAGTACACCAACATATTTCATACCTTGCGCTCAAACATGGGTATCAAAGAATCTGAACAAAACCTAGTTTTCATGTACCACAACATCCTACATAGGTATGTCCATGTATATTTGGATTTTTGCGACATATCCCCATTGGGATCTAGTTATCGAGATGTTATCAAAATCGAGAAAATATTTAAGCAGCGGAATAAGTAGGAGTTTGTCTATGCAAATTTGCAACAATATAAGTACGGTAAAGGAATCCCTAACTCGTTGAATAAGGGACATAGTAGGAAGAGCCAACCTTGAGACAACTAGTAAAAGCCGCAAGTAAAGAAGGGTAATGATAAGTTGAGGAAGGACACTCGAAAGTGTCGTGAGTTCCATAAAATACCCTAACACAACACTGATGAATGCCACTAGAAACAATCATTGTTGTCTAAGATTAAATAAAATGAGTTGAACCTGACCTAGAATCTGATTCAGAATAAGATAAGGGAAAGAAGATCATCAATGAAAAACCTAGTGTTACCATTGCAACCACAAAGATCCAACCATATGAATCAAAGGAGATTAAGGAGGGGGAATTCCTTTTCCATTCATAGATGCAGTTGAAGGGGAACCCACTACATTTCATTGTTTATAGTGGGAAATTCCATTCTTTTAAGAGTCTTAACCCCATACTTTCATTGTTACTTTAGGAGGACAACCCTACAGGGTACCAGAGGTAGTTTTGACTACTACAATTTCATTGATCTCATCAAAACAATACCAAAAGGTAATATCTTAGACTACCAATTTTTTCCTCTTCATGGTTCAATCAAAAGGTGAACGAAAGGTAATTACGACCACTACAACATCAACACAAGATCTCTCTACATAACAAAAAGAAGTAGACAAGGTTGTAGAGGAACATAGAGACATATTCACCTCACCTATACAAGTTCTTGTGTATTGTCAAGTCAACATTCCATTCACTTGATACATATTACTCCCCTACCCAATGGTATAATATATAGATGATGCAATATTCTATATGTAATATAATATGTGAAACATAAATATTTAGCAAGAAATAATGGAAAAACAAGAATATAACTAGATAAAAACTACAATAATACCATAAAGAACACCTTTATTAAAGATAGCAATGTTCACTTGCCTCTTCGAGGGGTAAACCTCCAAAAGATGAGAACTCTATTACAATAATATCCAAGACAAAGATATCCAATACCTCCTACTCTTATTTATGTTGGATTATTGAGAGGGGGCTGAATCAGTAATAGAGAAATTATAACCCTTTTTAACCACAGTGTATAAATGTTATTTGTCTTTATGATCAATTTACCAATATCATTCAATCATGTGCAGAATAAATAAACCTTGAACAGTGAGTAATCACACACATACAAAGTACACCAGTATTTTACGTGGAAACCCAATGTGGGAGAAAACCACAGAATGATTTTTCTGATGTGTCTTTAAGAATTACATTCATTGGAAGCACCAACTTCTTTTCTTTTCCATCTACAAATGGAAGGAGTCTTCGACCTCCTATTTTCAGGCTACAACCTAAGGGAAGCTCCAACTTCCCAATTCTCTAGCTACAACCAAAAGGAGGCTACAACCCCCTATGTTCTCCAGCTACAAATGGAAGGTGACTAGAACCACCTATCCTCTCCCCATCCAACCTACCTGAAATATAAGTGCCAAATGTAGAAACTGAATATGTCATTGTCGCAACCTATTCTATCAAATCTATCATTGAGAAACCTGTCATTGTATACTCATCAACCAATCTGTTCTTATCACATATACCTCAAACACTATACCACAAGTTTGTACCTCAAACCATGTGCTAGAACCTCATTATTATAAACCCTCTATCTATACCAATAAATTCAGCAACATACCTCAACCAAAAGCCCATGACTAACTCCTAGTTTCACTCACTTGACTAGTCAACTACTTCTAGGAGCTTCTAGAATTAATTTAATTTCTTTGACCTTCTAGATAACTCATGAGGGTTCTCCAACTTCACTAGGCCATAAATCTATAACCGTGATGAGTTATGTGATGTTCCACTTATCAACAGAAATGGCATGACATGTACTATCCATATAGAATAGTATTACCTAAAAATATATTAAACTTCATACCATTATACATCAATAAAACTGAAGTCCCTTAATCATATTGTTGGGGATACCGGAATTTTATACCGAACTTGCTTCAAGGGTTGACATCAATGAAAATCAACCCAATTAATCAACAATCTCCCCCTTTGGCATTGATGGAAACACTTTGATGCAATACTGAAGTCATATTTCTCATTCTCCCCCTGTGACCATCGCTCCCCCTGGAACTGTTGGTTGTGGAGCCTGATTATCTTCCTGATTCATAGGTCTTTTACTTTCAGCCATGTTTATACCCCATGAAGTATGTACACTCTTCCACATGGGGGAGTACAGAGCGGGGGTACCCCCTTTGTGGGGTCTAGGGGCAAGCAGGCCCCCAACGGGGGTTCGGGGGTGAAGCCCCTGAAGAAAAAATTGCTTTGTAAATGTGTATTGTAATTTCATTGTAAATATGGACCATTCATTATAAGGTTGCAGAGCTAATGGTAGAGATTATGTTAAGGTTTTTTTCCCTAGAAGGCAACCCTCTTTTATGAGGGAAATGTATTGCGGCTATGGTTGATGACGAATATTGTATTCTGAGAGAGGAGATTGTGAGAGAAATAAGAGGAAGTTACAACGGGTTTTGTTGTAGGTTGTATCTCTTCATTTGCTGGATAATAATAAAGGAAGGACTAGAAAATTTCTCTGGTGGACCTAGCCCACACTGGGTGAACCACACAAATCCATGTCTCTCTTGTATTGTGTATCTTCTGTGTTTTGTTTCTGCATTTGTTTTATTTTATTGCTCCACGGTCCTGTTTTTCTAACAACTGGTATCAGAGTGAAAGGTAACTCGCAAGAAAAGAGGGTTCCTGGTTTGAGTGGGAGCAATGTCGGAAGATGGAAAGTTTAGGGTCGAGAAATTTAATGGCCAAAACTACCAGTTATGGAAGATGTAGATGGAAGATTATTTATATCAGAAGGATCTATTCCTACCATTGGGTGGAGTAGCAAAGAAGCGGACGACCATGAAGGACAAAGAATGAGAGATTCTTGACAAAAAGGCTCTAGGAACGATATGGCTGAGCCTAGCAGCATCGGTGGCTTTCAATATTTCCAAAGAAAAGACAACGAAGGGTTTGATGGATGTATTGGCCAAATTGTATGAAAAACCCTCGGCGTCCAATAAGGTATTTCTAATGAAGAGATGATTTAATATGAAGATGTCAGAAGGTGGGTCTGTTGCAAATCATTTAAATGAATTTAATACAGTTACTAATCAACTAAGTTCTATAAAAGTGGACTTTGATGATGAGTTCAGGGCTCTTCCAATATTGTGCTCATTGCCAGAAAGCTGGAACAACTTGGTCATGGTTGTAAGTAACTCTGTCTCTGGTTCAAATACTTTTAAATTTGATGATGTTGTTGGTGTTATCCTTAGTGAGGAAATGCGATGGAAAAGCACAAGTGAGACATCAGGTAATGTGTTGAACATGGAGAACAGGGGAAGAAAAAAGGATAGAGGAAAGCGCTCAGGGAACCACGAAAATTCTAGGAAGGGCAGATCCAAATCCAGAATTGGAAAGATAGAGTGATGGACTTGTGGGAATAAAGGACATCTGAAGAAAGACTGTAGTGCTCCAAAGAAACAAAGAGATGGACAACAGGAGAGAAATTAGGAAGAAAATGTAACATGTGATGTGTTACAAGATGCTTTGATTCTTTTTGTAGATAATATTTATGAGTCTTGGGTAGTAGATTCAGGGGCTTCATTTCATGCCACACCCCATAGGAAACATTTTGTAGATTATGTTCAAGGTGATTTTGGACAGGTTTATTTGGGTGATGATGCACCATGCAAAATTGTTGGAATGGGAAAGGTAAAAATAAAGCAACGAAATGGAAACCAATGGTTGTTGAAAGAGGTAAGACATGTTCCATATTTAAGTAAAAATTTAATTTCAACAGGGCAGTTGGAAAGTGAAGGTTGTATATCCATATTTACAGATAAGATGTGGAAGGTCATCAAAGGATCATTAGTGATAGCAAAAGGAGAGAAGGTAGGTACATTGTATTTATGTATTGGTAATACTGACTCTTCTATATCTTTATCTTCTACAGGAGTGGATACAACACTATGGCATCATAGGCTGGGACACATGAGTGAGAAGGGTATGAAGATCCTTCAAAAAATAAATGTGCTGCCAGATCTTAAACAAATTGATTTGGACTTCTGTGAGCATTGTGTTTATGGAAAACAAAAGAGAGTCAGATTTCTCAGAGTCGGAAAAGAAAAGAAGAATGAAAGGTTAGAGCTTGTGCATATAGATGTATGGGGACCATCTCAGGTATCATCTCTTGGTGGCTCTAATTATTATGTTACTTTTATTGATTATGCAACTAGAAAAACTTAGGTTTATTACATTCGACAAAAATCTGATGTTTTTGATACTTTTAAGAAATGGAAAGCTTTAGTTGAGAATGAGACAGGAAAAAGTTTGAAGTGTCTCAGATCAGATAATGGAGGCGAATATTGTAGCAAGGATTTTGATGATTACTGTTCATACCATGGGATTCGTAGAGAGAAGACAGTTCCAAGAATACCACAAGAAAATGGTGTGTCAGAAAGGATGAACAGGACAATCATGGAGCGTGCAAGGAGTATGAGATTGCATGTCGGTTTTCCCTTACAGTTCTCGACAGATGTTGTAGATACTGTTGTTTACTTAATAAACAGAGGACCTTAAAGCTCTTTGGATGGTAGAATTCCAGAGGAGGAATGGACAGGAAAAAAGGTAAACTATTCCTTTTTGAAAACTTTCGGTTTTGAAGCATTTGTCCATATTGATTAAGAAAATAGAACAAAGCTTGAGGAAAAATCCAAGAAGTGTACCTTTATTGGATATGGTGTTAATGATTTTGGTTATCGCTTATGGGATTATGAAAATAACAAAATCATTAGGAGTAGATATGTCATATTCAATGAGAAGGTC
>ML777568.1:33416-68838 GCA_009831015.1 Picea engelmannii | reverse complement strand
ATCTTGTACTTGAACATTTAAGTGGGGTAAAAGGAGGTTGCCCCCTCGAAGAGGCTTATTATCTGAAATTATCTCTTTTTCAAGGTGTTGAGTACTTTTTCTGAGGTTTTTCTATGCTATATTGATATTTGGTTCTTAACAAAGACCCATTTTGTGTCGATCACATTCTTGTACCTTTGTCTTCGAACCAATTCCCAAGTGTCATTCTTCTCTATCTGATCCAATTCTTCATCCATGGCCTTTATAAAAAATTCATCCTTGTTTGATTCTTCAAAACTGATTGGTTCAATAGAAGATAAGGATGCTAGGTGGAGTTGTTCTAGTGAAACAATTCTTGTTCTAGTCTCAACTCTTGCATCTTTGTTCTCGATAATATGGTCTGACAGATGATTCTTCTATATTCATTTTCTAGGTGTCTTTGGAGGTACTTTTTGTTATTACTCTTATACTTCTATTTTATCTTCTTCATCTTCCCCTTCTGTTGCTTCTTCATCCTTTACTTTGTTTTCGTAAACATGTTCCACTAAATATTTTTCTTCATCCTTTAATTTTCGTCCACCTGCCTCATCAGTCATTACATTGATGTTTTCCACAAATTTGTTGAGCTTTAGATTGTAGCATTTGTATTCTTTCCTTGTAGTTGAGTAACCAACAAGTAAGCCTTTGTCTACATGAGAATCAAATTTTCCCATTCTTCCATCTTCTCTTTTGATGTAGCATTTGCTTCCAAAGACTCTAAAGTGCTTCACATTTGATGGTCTTCCTTTCCATAGCTCGTAAGAAGTTTTTTTATTGTTGTTCCTGAGAATTACTCTGTTTTGAATGTGAATTGTTGTATGCACTACATGTGTCCAAAAAACATTTGTCAACTTGGAATCCATTAACATTGTTCAAGCCATTTATTGTCCTGTCTTGTTCTTTATTTCGACGACGCCATTATTGTAACGTTTCCCCAACCACCCGCAGGCTAGGGTATGCCACTCCAGAGAAATCACTCATGCTTTGACACCAGTTGGTAACATTTCCAGGCTTAACAGGCCAGACCATGCTACTCTAGGGAACTCTTTCATTCCCTTACTGCGGAACATACGGTAACATACCCAGTAGTCAACTGAGCTATGCCACATAAATTTACTCTTTAAACTGCATGCAACTAAAACATATACATACAACACTCTTGTGGAATATTTACATATAATCATAAACAAACAATTACTTTCTGTAACATACGAATTTTATACTGAAATAACAGTAACTATAGATATGCAACATTTACAAGGAATTACCCATAAACATACAAGCAATTATAATCACATATATGATAAATTATAACATAGGCATGCAAATAACAACGCAACATATAATTTTATCATACAATTGGTACTTATCTTAGAAATATTGTCACCAACTGCGTACAAACCGTCCATGAACCTCCTAGCCATAGACTACACTGTTCATCACTCTAAACAGTGAGTCACCCTCGAGTTGGGACTGAACTCCACCCAGGGTAAAGGGTTCCTATCCAAGCTAAGTCTCATGGACAACAAGAAAGACTCTGTCTCAGGTGCCAACTCAGCTAACAATCTACAACCTCTCATTCCCCACATGCCTGTCCCACCCAAGGAAGTGTGCCCCTTCTCTTCTCAATAGTCCCTTGGCTGTCCCACTTCCCTTCCAGGGCTTCAACAATAGGCTGGACCGGAAGTCTCAGAGCACTATAGCTGCAGTTTAGCACATTCAGGAATCAATCCCCAACAATTCTCTCGCTCAGATAATTTCTCATGGGCCTAAAAATATGCTTCTTCAATCCCTCTCCAAGGTAACCATGTACACCAACTGAAAAGGGCTATGGGAACAGGCTCTGGAATGGTGAAATTCCTGTCTCAAGGATAATGAAATACATGAGTGAAAATGGTCATGGAATCATTGTCTGGATAACTGAGTGTGGAAAGGAATCACTGTGAACTCTTCGTGAAAGTGATGGTGAGAATGATGGCTAGGCTATTGGTAAGGAATCCCTTGAAAAGTCACCAAATGAGATAAGTCCCCCATGATATGAATGCATGTCTCCAACTTGACACTTGTCATATCAGAAGTTACTTTGGTCCACTTGTCCCCAACTTTAGAACTTAGGATAAAATAATTATCCATACGTTATGTTTTAGGAAATATTAATATAATATTCCCTTGAATTTTGTTCCTCCCTTTCCCTAACTAGTGAAGTTCAGTCCTCGATCTCTTTTATCGTGGTCAATCTATGCGCAACGATGTATTTTATATTAATCATGAGTCATGTACAAAGTAGGCGCATTGCCCTTTGACATCTAGGTGTTCCGGCCTAATACCAAAACATAAGCATCCCAACTTATAATAACCAGCTCACCAGCCTATAACACATATCATATACATGAGGTTCGTTGTCCTCCATACTTTGCGCACCTTAGTTACTACACGCGGTATCCTAGAATGTGCATATTACATCATTTTACTGCACAGTTCATGCGTTCACTATGCCACATGAAGTGCATTACCAAATGAGTTCAAAATAGCTCACCGGCTTAAGTACATTTATATTACATTTACAATTGGGTTTAACCGAGGGATATTACAATCTCCTCCCCTTATTTATGCACTGTCCACAGTGCATCATACACCCATATATATCAGAGTTTTCAAAAATCTTCAAAAATATGTGGGTATTTTGTCCGCATTGCATATTCATGCTCCCAAGTAGCACCCTCAGGACAGTACCAGGTCCATTGAACCTTTACAAGCCCTATGGCTTGGTTCTGGAGCTATTTGACTTTCTAGTCCAAAATGCACACCAGATGGACTTGAAAAGCGCCTTCTTACTTCACCTAAATTCACATTCCAATCAATAACATGATTAGCATCAGGTATATATTTCTTTAGCAATGATACATGGAAGACATTACGAATAGTCATAGATGCAGGCAATGCAATCATATAAGCAACTAGACAAATCCTCTCTAGGATTTCAAAAGGCCCACAAAATCTGGCTGCCAACTTGGTGCAGCTTCCCAACTTCAGGGAACTCCTGTTAACTTTCACTTTTAGGAAAACATGATCACCCACTTTGAATTCTCTATGGGTTCTGTTCTTATCGGCATAACTTTTCTGTCTATCTTGGGCAGCTTTTAAATTCTACTTAATTTTTTTCATCTGGTCGTCCATTTTCCTGAGCAACTTTGGCCCAACTACTGTCCTATCAGCTGGATAATCCCAACTCATTGGAGTATTTCACTTTCTGCCGTAAAGTGCTTCAAATGGGATCATCTTCAATGATGCCTGATACCCATTGTTGTACGCAAATTCTACCAAGTGTAGGTAGTCTTCCCATTTCGATGGTTTGTCCATCACATACATTCTCATTATATCTTCTATCACCATGTTCACCCTTTCTGTCTTTCCATTAGAATCAGGATGATAAGCTATACTAAAGTTCAGATTCACTCTGAATCCTTTGAACAATCCTTTCTAGAAATTCAAGGTGAATTTTGGGTCTCTGTCAGACACAATTGTTTTAGGAATCCCGTGCAATCATGCCACTTCCTTCATGAAAATATCAGCAACCTCTGTTGCCTTGTGCATAGTTTTTAGTGGAATAAAATGGGCAACTTTCGTAAGCTTGTTCACCAACACCATGATCGAATCATGCATCTTGTCTGTTCTAGGAAATCCCATAATAAAATCCATTGTCACCACTTCCCACTTCCATTCAGGAATGGTTAAAGGTTGTAGTAACCTTGTTGGGTGCCTATTCTCAATTTTCACTTTTCGGCATTCCGTACATTTAGTGATGTACTCGACGATCTCTTTCTTCATACCTGGCCAAGAGTAATGGCTCTCGATCGCTGCCACGGTTTTCTGATATCCAGGGTGCCCTGCATAAGGAACATTATGCATTTCATGCAAAATCATATGTTTCAAGTCCTGGACATTTGGAACAAAAATATTGTTCTTGTGCAACAATATCCCATCTATTTCCAAATTATAATTATCCACCTTCTGAAGCATCTTACCCTGTTGTAGCATTGCTACCAATTCTCTATACTGCAGATATGCATTTGCAGCCTCCATAATTTTTCTTTTAATATCAGTTTGGTACATGCTAATGGCTATAGCATGTAATTCATGCACCTTCCTACTGAGTGCATCAGCCACTTTATTATCTTTCCCCTTGATATTCTTTATATCAAAGTCATATTCACTTAGAAATTCTAACCATCTTCTTTGTATAACATTTAGATTTGGCTGATCAAATAAATATTTCAAACCATTGTGGTATATTCTTAGCTCAAACCTCTTTCCCATTGTTATAACCCTAAATTGCACTACACATGCTTACATGGCATCAAGCCAACTCATACCCCTTCATTGCCAAAACATCTGCTGAACAAACTCCTTGGAAATCCTCTTGTGTCAAGGCCCATATGCCCTAACCCATTACTGCACGCATGTGCACATTGGCTGGCTCACTACAGCCCGCGTGTACCTAACAAACCACGAAAAGAGGAAAGTTGCTGATGAAACAAAAAGATATGGGTCAGTTAACTGAAACTCCCGACCATGCATGGCCGAGGGTTCGTCCAAAACCCTAGATTTTTCTAGCCTATAAAAGAAGGGGTAGGGGTACCATTTGGAGGAGGAAAAATATAGCGAAGAAACTCTGCCCATTTGTCGAATCCATTGTCCCAATCCTTTAGCCTTTCCTCAAGCCAAAGGAGAATTAACGCAAAGTAGTTGGAGGATAGAAGAGGAGGAGCCCAGGATCAGGATCAAGGAGCGGTGGCCGGTCTCGACTTTGATTGTAAGTTGATTCATTTTTCAAATAATAAAATAATACTTTTCCTGTCCCAATGCATGAGTTATCTATGGTTTGGTTAATTTATTCTTAATTTCTAACCCTCAAGTAGAAGAGTAGCGTGCATGCATCATTGTTTGTTTTGATTGAAGGTTATCTTTGGAAGGAGCAGCACCAACAACTGGTCAAAAGCACAACGGAGGATCTACACCAAACATTAGTAACAAGGTTAGTAGTTCCTTTCCATGCATGTATTGTGAAAGAGGGGTTTAAGTTTTGGGTGGTAGGTTAAAAAGTAATTTCTTTACGGTCAAAATCTGCATGCAAGTCTGACCCTAGTTTGCTAGTCCATAAGGTATTTTTCCCAACAATAGAATTGGCGACCGTACTGGGGAAGATACTCTTTAGGGTTTCCGGATTTAGTTGAGTTTTTGGGTAGTTTAAGAGTTTAGATTTTTTTGTTTCTTGGTCTGTCTGTTTTCTGTTAGGTCTGAGCTAGCAGGGAGCCTGGTTCTTTATACCAGTTTTCCCTGACTGATGCTTGATGATAATTGTCGGGACACACAGAGGTACACGCGGCCTACATGCGTGTGCCCGCGCCCTATCCTCTTACAGCCCACGTGTGAACACTAGATGTAGGGATAAAAATAGCGTGTAGGAGTCCAGAGAAGTTTAGAGGTAGTCCACCTCTTCCCTATCAAAATTATACATTCTCATGGGGTTTTCTGGAATCCTGTCTGGTTCTTGCTGGTTTCACAGTCCTGTATGAGATTATTCTTTTCACCTTATTATTCCTTGCATTATTTTTCTTTTCTGTTGGAAGAAGCATCCAAGACTTCAAGGGACCTTGGTTGTCAATACCAGAGGCCTCTTCTGGGTCTGGTCTGCCTATTTTTATTTTTGTCTTAAGAGTTATACATACATGCGTCCTGTACAAGGTCAGACCGTGTGTACACACGTCCTGTTTCAGCTTAGCCCGCGTTCACACGCGTGCTGTTTTAGTGACAGTAGCGTGCTTGACATGATACTTTTTGTTTAGGGTGGGGTAGTCATCCCCTCCTTTGATAAGAAGTATTCCTCTCGGGTGTTTAAGTCTAGGGTTGAACAGTCAGTAGGTTAGGTCATCTTACGCTTAGCCTACTTTTTCTCAGTTGATAGTTGAACAGAAAATAAAAAACAATATATACTTTTCTTTATGGTTTTTAGGCAGGCTTAAGACTCTCTGTTTTCTTTATTGCATTATGTGTCTTTGCTCTGATTCCTTGCGATCTTCTCTTTAGGAAAAAATTTGTCTTTCTTCATTTTGTGCTTGTCGGTATTTTCCCTTGGTTGCTTTATTTAGCACTGAAAAAAAAAAAAATCCCTTTTCATTTTCTTCTTTGTTTGAAGAGTGTGTTTCTGCATCATTATCTAGGGAGAAGTCTTTATTTCGTAAGTTTTTTCAGTGCATTTAGATAATAAGTAGCTCGTAGTCGAGTGAAATTTATTTATTTTTGCTGCATAAAATCTTAGAAAAATTGAAAAGAAAAAGAAATCTTTGTTTGTGAAAAGTTGCTGAAAATTTTGCATTTAGTAAAAGTCTTTTGTTTCCAGTTTTTTTTTTCATTCGTTTTTTCTTTCATATTTACACACCATCAGTTGCACCTCCATATCCTTTGACGTAAGAAACAACCTTAAAAGCAATGAGAATTTTAAAAACTATTAGACTTTTTGTTTGTAGGGTTCACAAACTAGTTCAGGACTAGGGCCTTGGATTAGGTTGGAGAGGAAACTCTCCAAGGCCATTCAAAACCAAACATTAGAGTCTGTGATAGGGAGTGTAGAAGTCCAGTTTTGTGGAAGTTATTCGGGACCCCCCTCTAACATAGAGGATAAACACGAGGTTGCATGTGGAAAGGTAGCAGAGATAACCCCTCCAAAGCCAGACCAAGCATAGTGGAGAACACATATCGAGGACTTGGTTTGGGATTCCGTTGTTTGCATTTGCCACGGGGCTTCGTGGGTCTCGAATTCGTTCGTGATCCTCAATTTTCTTCCAGACCATTTTCTCTCGATACCCTTGACAGGTTTCGGGCTTGATACCCTTCTCATTGTGGTCTAACCAACTTTCGACTGTACCCTCCTGGTGACTGTTCACGTGCTAGCAACCTAGTTGCCAATCTGTTTAGGGACATACACAGGTGACTGCAGGGGTATACCACAGTACCTAGGATAGACATCAGGCCACGCTTTGCAGAGTATACCCAGAGGGTGCTTCCGTGTTCGAGTTGCACTTGCACTGGTAAGTTGCTCTAGTGTTGGTTGTTGTAACTGTTCTTCCAACTAGTTTAGAGTTTGCTTGTCTTATCTCTTAGGGGCTTCCTTTTTTAGTGTGTGTTACTATTTGAACATGTAGAATACCTTAGCGTGTCTTGGATCTTCTCACACAGTGGAGGATCCCGAGCTCCGTCGGTCCCGAAGGCTTCTGGGCCTGCCGCCGGTTATACTGGAGCCACCCCCGCCACCATTGAGGCGGAAGCTAGACCAACAAGGGTCATTCAAATCAACCGAGTTACAAACCATTGTGCCCGAACAACTCTCAGAGGAATCAACCGCCAATCTTGGCTCGGTTGAAACCCCAAACACTGATACTTGGCCAATGGTTATTGTACCAATCCAATTTTACGAAAGCCTGTCAGTGCCTCACACAACTATGGAAACAAACGTTGTTACTTCTTCTAGGAATTATTCCATTCCCACCACAGTTGCTACCACAGGAGAAGCATCTCCTAAATTTCCATCGTCGGTCCGAGTCACCATGGTCTCGGCCGCAACTACGTTGCACAGTGGTCCGATTTCGTCTATGGCGGCGTCCACAACTCCCTTCACACCTAGTGCAACAGGCCCTTCGTTCTCATACGCTATGCCTAGTTCGGGCACAAGTCCTACACTCACTCACTCCACTTTATAGACTTTGGGTCTGGGAGCAAGGAGCTCTAATGATCCTCTGCAAGGTCAACTTGGGGGCACTTCTGTCCCTTTTAATGCTTTTCCTTACGCTGGAGGTCATATCTCTCATTTGTCCTCTTCGCTTGGTGGTCTGCATCAGCAGTTCGCTGGGCAGCCTGCACACATTAGTTTATTTGGAGCCGGGAGTCAAGGAACACCTGCGCACACTATGCCGGTAGGTTCATCACCGTTTGTTTGGAGCATGATGTTTGGTAACAACACTTTTGCATCCACCGCTTTCCCGTCTGGGGGCACTCCCATTTTTGGACAGTCTACTCTGGCGTAGGGTACTATTCCTGCATCGGGGGCACATATAGTAGGACCTTGGAATTCAGGACAAGGATCCATTCCCTCCTCTGGAATGTCGTTCTGGGCTAATTCTTTCCACAGTCAATGGAACCCTGGACATACTACTATGCCTCTCCCATCAGGACCAGCATGGGGTAATCCTTCCCAAAGTCCGTCAAGCATGATGCATGCCCAACATCCTATGTCCTTTATGGGAAATCAACCAATGATGTCTCCACAGATGAAAAATCCTTACGCTGGTCAGGGCCATGGTTTCTACCAGAATCAAGGCCACCAGCCAAACTTTTCTTGGCAACCTGGTGCCAGTCAAACTCTAGGACCCTTTTTCCCATGCTATCAGCAGCAACCCAAGCTACCATTCCTGGCGACGTTACACTTTCTAGATTTGACAAGGTTGTTAAATGATCCTATTTGTCATGATCCACATTGGCCTCCTATGCCAACGAAGCTGTCTTTAGACATTCCAAAGTTCGAGGCTAAGCCTAATGAAGATCCAAGTGATCACGTGACTACCTTCCATCTTTGGTGTTCATCTAACTCATTGAAATATGACTCTGTATAGTTGTGATTGTTTCAACGCACTCTTATTAGGAGTGTCACGAAATGGTACATCGAGCTCGATCGCTCAAGATACTCTTCTTTTGGTGAACTGGCGATGGCCTTCCTTAACCATTTCCAGTTACCTGTGAGATGCGACACTGGCACAGAGTTTCTTGCCAATTTTGAACAGACAACAACGGACCATATCTCTGATCATATCCGAGAGTGGAGACGTCGGAAGAGTCTAATCAAAGTACCAATCCCACCAACATTCCTGCTTGAGTGGTTCCTTAAGTCTTTAGTCCCACAATTATCCAAAGACGTCGCGACTTCAGGATTTTTCTCCGAAGAAGATGCCATCATGAGGGCTCAACAGTTTGAGCTCATCTATTCTCAGTCTGGTTTATTATACAACATCCTGTCGGATGCACCACGATCGATACTAGATAAAACTAGACAGAGAGCTGGACCACACGCCGATGGTATTGTTGGTTCATCACAAACCAAGCCTGCTGAGCAATTGACAAAACAATTACAACAGTTATCTATACAACACTTAGCGGCTGGCCAGACTACTGCTTTGGTTTCTTCTCCTACCCAAATGTCGGAAGTACACTCTGTGCAGTCGACTAATCCAAAGGCCACCCAACAGCCTGAAGGAAAGAAAAAACAACGAAAGAAGGGTAAGGGGAAGAAAAAACCCACTGATAATGCTGGCGAGGGCACCACGGAAAAATGAAAGGCGAGGTATCCGTGCAACTTGTGTGCAGAAGACCACCCGACCCATCTTTGTCCTCGACTTGCAGAGGCCTAAAAGTTTGTCACATAGCAACAACAAGCAGTGTTGACTAATCCCTTTCAACATGGGAAAAATTTAACTCAAGCCTCTACAAGTGCCGAAGGGGGCAGCCAAGAAAACTGCCCTCCTCCAAACAATCCCTCATCCACGAACATATATATGGTTAGGGGTGATGCTTTCATAATGACTAGAGCGCACGACTATAGTAAACCAAGCGCCTCTGAGAAGGGTAAAGAAGCTGAACTCCCATCTCTTCCTCTACAGATCGAGAAGACGTTGGGAGAAACAATGACACACATTCCAAAGGGTGCATTTAAGAAAGCTTCTCACAACCCAAATGCAAGGTCCGCCCAGAATTACTCTGTGGTGGAGGATTTATCACAAACCCCTTGTGCGATGTCTTCTTTGGAAGTCCTTCAAAGCTGCCCTGCTAAGAGGAAAGCCTTGTTAACTACTTTAGGCTCTACTGAGACTTGTAACCCAGGTACCATCATGTTATATACAATCGACTTAAAACCTCATCTGCCTTACCACGTAGCGTTTCAGATAGTAGTGGCTCATCCCACAATTTTTTTTACATGAAATATCTTCCACACGGTGGTCGACGAGGGCGCCTCGACATGCGTTATGTCGTTAGCATGTTGGAAGGCCATTGGCCAACCCGCCTTTTCTCCGTCACCTACTCTCCTCACTGCGTTCGATGGTCGTTCTTTCCGACCACATGGCATCGTCCCTTCTTTCCCTATGCAGTTAGGAGGGAAGACCGTGTGCGTCGAAGTAGAGGTAGTCGATACTCCCCTCGATTATAACCTCTTGTTAGGTCGGAGTTGGACTTATTCTATGCAAGCTATGGTTGCTACAGTTTTCTAAGTCTTGTTGTTTCCACACGAGGGTCGGATAGTGACTATCGATCAATTGTCTTTCTCTAGACCTAACCCGGCTTTGGGGGCATCCACGGTTCCCATGATTGATAATCCTCAACTAGGTGTAGTTAACGTAGGAGTTGGTTTGTGCCCATCCTTGATAGGTACCTTTAATTACCCACCTCCTCATGATGATGTCAAGTTTATATTTAATCACCATAAGGTTGAGATTTTTCAAGTTTCTTCATTCCGCACGACTTACTTTGAGGATCCTTGGATTCTTCCTTTCCCATCAGCCACGATGGATGAGATAGGGCACCCCGGCATGTCCATGACCTTGTCGTCCACTAAAGTAGCGTACTCTTTAGTCCAGCAAGCTTCAGCTAACCCTGGTCCGACTCCCGCACAAGAGTTGGATCCACCTCTAGAGCCTATTTGGGCTCAGGGTTCTCTCGCCAACATCGATTCGTTAGACTTAGTCTTGCCTTCTGACTAAGAAGTAATCGAAGTAATGACTAGTCCAGACAAACCTTGGGAAGATCTTCATCACAGATCATATTTCCTCCCAGATTTAAGTCGAATCAAGGCAGGAGAATTCACTATCACCATGATGGGAGATCAACCATGTCCTATTAATATCTTAGCTACACAGGAAATTTATGATGAGGGAAATATGGCGACTATCGCTGAAACTATACCTATCAACATCTCCTAAAACCCTGGAGTTGTGGAGAATGTCTTCGTCGGAGTGGATTTCTCCCCCGAAGAGATTCAAATTTACACGGATCTTATGAGGAAATGCCAGGTATCGATCCGAAAATAGTTGAACATGAAATCATGACGTATCTTGATGCCAAGCCTGTTTAACAAAAACTTCGTCAAGTCAATCCTAAGAATGCAGCAACCGTCAAGATCAAGGTTGAGAAATTGCTCAAGGAAGGTTTCATTTATCCTATTCATTTGACTCAATGGGTGTCAAACCCCATGCCGGTCAATAAAAAACAAGGCACAATTCGTGTATGTACCGATTTTCGTGATTTGAACAAAGCATGTCCCAAAGATAATTTTCCAACACCATTCATCGACTAGATCATTGATGAATGTGCCGGTTGTGAATCCTTTTCATTCATGGATGGTTTTTCGGGATATAATCAAATCCAAATCAAACCTGAAGACCAACACAAAATGATATTTATTTGTCCGTGGGGTACATTCGCCTATTGTAAGATGCATTTTGGCCTTAAAAATGCTGGAGCCCATTCCAGTGGGCCATGTATTTTGCATTTCATGACCTCAAACATATAGTCGAGGCCTATCTAGATCATTTATCATCACGCTCTCGCAAGCGAAAGGACCATCCTACGCACCTTAGACTAATCTTCGAACGTTGTCGCTACTTCAAGATTCGCTTGAATCCCAACAAGTGCAGCTTCTGCATAATGTCAGGACGTTTGTTAGGTTTCATCGTATCAACCACAGGGATCATGGTCGATCCTCTTAAGGTGGAGGCAATAATCCAATTTCCCCCCCCATGCAAAATCTTACAACTTCAAAGTCTACAAGGCAAGGCGAACTTCTTACAACGCTTCATCGCCAACTATGCTGAAATCACCAAGGGCTTTATGCATTTACTGAAGAAATATGTTCCCTTTTTCTGGGATGAAGCCGCTCAACGCTCTTTCGACGCATTAAAACATGCCCTCACAACCGCACCTCTGCTACGACCACCTAATTATAACAAATATTTCTTCTTATATTTGGATGCCGCAGAGTCAACTATAGGCATGGTTTTAGTTCAGGAAGATGATTCGTTTTCAGAATACGTGATCTATTACCTGATCCAAGGCCTCGTAGGACCGAAACTTAATTATTCCCATCTCAAAAAACTTGCGTTGGCAACAGTTCATGTTGTTCAACGATTTCGACACTATGTTCTGTTCCGCAAGACCACCGTCATCGCTGTCGTGAATCCATTCCAATACATGTTGACATGATGAGTTATAGGCAGAAAAATCAGTAGATGGATGGTCATCCTCCAAGAATTTGACTTAGACTTCGTTTCAGCAAAGTCTAAGAAGTCATTGGTCTTCGCAGAACTTATTTCAGAACTTTCGGTTGAGTCAGGTGACGTTGTGCCTGAGGAATCGCCTATCTGAGGGGATATGTTTTTGATTGAATCTTCAGACCCCTGGTACAGAGATATACTTATCTATCTCCAGACTTTGAAGTGCCCCACCTCTGCTTCTCGTGACGAGCGTCGGCGGATACGTCATCAGGCTAAGAATTATCTCATACTCGATGATACGTTGTATCAGAGAGGTGTAGACTGCATCTTGCGTCGATGTCTCACTCATGAGGAGGCCTTCATAGTGCTCAACGATTGTCATATTGGAGCTTGTGGAGGTCATTTATCTGGGTTAGCAACAACCCAAAATATTCTACGAGCAGGTTACTTCTGGACGACACTTATCAAAGATTGTATCAAATTGGTCAAGAAGTGCCATCCGTGCCAATTCTTCTCACGGAAGATGAGGGCACATCCCGCTCCTATGTTTCTTGTCATCACAATTGGTCCCTTCACTAAGTGGGGGATTGATTACACTACATGCAACCCCCCATCAGCAAGGGGGCACCGCTATATCATCGTAGCTGTCGACTACTTCACTAAGTGGGTTGACGCTATGCCAACGTTTAAAGATGATGGAGAGACAACAACTCTCTTCTTATTCAACTAGATTATAGCACGGTTCGATGTCCCAAGAGAGATTGTCATTAACCATGGCAGTCACTTTCAGAACCAAATGATGTCTGAATTAACATCAAAGATTGGGTTACGGCAGGAACATTCATCACATTACTACCCCTAAGCCAATGGGTAGGTGGAAGCTATAAACAAAACTCTTAAGACGATTCTGCAATGAACTATCAACTCAGCCAAGTCAAACTGGTATTTGATGTTATACTTGGCATTATGGGCTTACCGAACATCAGTTAAGATTGCAACCGGTTTCTCACCTTTTCAACTCGTTTACGGGCTGGAGGCAGTCTTGCCCATCGAATGTCAAATCCCATCTCTGAAATTGATAGTATAGTTATTGCCAGACACTTCTCCACTTGAAGAACGGTTAGTACACCTTGAGCAGCTTGATGAGAAGCATCGCGATGCGGCCCTAGCCAATGAGGCTCATAAACATAAGGTCAAGTGTCAATATGATAGGTCTGTTCGTCCTCGGATTTTTTCTGAGGGCGACCTTGTCCTGGTCTACGACCATGACAAGGACCCCCTGGGGGCAGGAAAGTTTAAACCCATGTGGTTCAGACCCTTCATTGTCAAAGAGGTTTTAAAAAAGGGCGCTTATCGTTTTCTCGATTTTGAAGGGAATGCTTTGGCGGAGCCTAGAAATGGGATCTACCTCAATAAGTATTACTCATAGAAAGGTCACTATGGGTAACGTTTTGTAACATATGTATAGTCTTTGTACTATTTCTTTTTTTTACGTTTCTTTTAAAGTGTTATGGACGTGTCATTGATGTTATCTTTAGTCAATATGGCAGATGTCAAGTGATTCCGAGGTGTTCATTGGGTATGCGGACGGTGCTAGTCGACACACGCGGAGGCTTACCTCCGCAGATTGGGTAATCTTTACACCACAGGGTCAGTTGTTATCTTCCAGAGGTATATGCTTAGGTGACACCACAAATAATGTTGCCGAGTATAGTGCAGTTATTGAGTTGCTTCGTGACGCCTTGTCATTAGGTATCTCTCACCTCCGGGTCTATCTTGATGCTCAACTGGTTGTGTCATAGCTAAACAGAATATACCGGGTTCATGATCCAACTTTACACTGACGATTCCTTAGGGTACGTCTCTTAGAACACAACTTTGATTATATTACATATGTTCATGTTCCTAGGAGATTAAACCAAATCACGGATACTCTAGCTAATCACATTTTATATTGGCATCTTGCCCACATATAAAAAAGATCATGGACATAAACATGTAAATACATTTTTGCACACATAATCCATAAGACATAAAAAATATAAAAACCATATATAAACATCATAAAATCCTTAGAGTACATAGATGGACGCAAACACCTCAAAAATGAGAATAGTAACGAGTCATCAGGCTTATGCCCTCAAAAAATATATACAAGTAGGTGCTCGTGGCACATAAAAAGTCTCAAGTCTGTTCAGGGCCTATGGGCCCTGTTATAATCATCTATTGCATGGGCTAAACTCCTAAACAAACGGACCTAGGTCTGAGGTGCCCCCACAACATGAGGTTGCATGGATGGCGGCAGGTCCTCTATCTCTGCCATCGAGACTGTGCGAGTAAGCGCAGTAAAGTTCTGCTCAATTTTCCTAAGGACCCTCTCAGCCTATCTTGCTGGGAGGTCCCTACTACTGCTGCTCCCCCAGCGGCGGCAGCCGCGGCTTCTGGCCATGGGCAACGCCTATTCCGTGCATAGTCGGCAGGTCACACGGGTCCCACATCTGCATGCAATAAATGTTCACCCATCAAATACTCTAGCATACAAAAAATGATATATATAACAAAAAAGACATAAAAATTACATATGCAAATAACAAAAAAAAAAAATACAAAGGTGGAGACTTACCCATCTCCCCTCGCTCCTCACCAGGAGGCACGGGTATTTCTGGATCTCTAGAGAAGTATATCCCCGCATATGGGTAGTCCTCGATAGCAGGGATCTGTCATGACAGCCAAGCAAAAAATTCATCGTCGAAGGCCTCAACGGTCCTTCCACCACCCTGTCGCGGCAGTAACACTAACCATCTGCACACTACGGGGAAAGAGACCAGATGTCCTCATACTACAACCCGAGGCCTGAAGCACAGAAATCTCTCGAAAAAGAACGAACACAAGATAGTCCCGAACCCGAAGTTCCTCTGTGTCCACTGTCAGCAATCTGTCAATTGCCTCTTCATACACTCCAGCAATGTGGTACTCCAATAAAAAAATTGTGCATTCATGCACTGAATAACACAGTTCATTTGTGCGCGCGAAGCCTGATGCACTGTTGTTGAGCCGGTAATCCGCCCAATAAGCAACAAGATAGTATGTAGTTCCAAGTTGGTAATATTTCTAATAGGTACCTGGGAACCTCTACGATTGGTCCCAGCCTCACAGTACTCCGCTACCAACTCCGAGATCTTGCTCGGCCCCACAGAAAAAGTCTAGAAGTTGACTGGTTCCCCTCTCCTTGAGAGGCCAGTCAAAAAGTAAATGTCCTCGGTGGTGGGAACCAAGGATTTCCCCTCTAGCATAAAGGCCTCTGCATTAGGATGCCAATAATCAATCAAGGCGTTCAATAGCCTTGGTTGTGTGCACATAAAAGGACATTAAAAGAATTTGAGTAAACCACATTGCATTAACACGGCCACAACATTCGGATTTGCAGCAACCAACTCACTGATTGCCTCATGCTCCTTTTCCCTCCACTGGACATACATCCTGCCAACACAACAAGGTAGAGGAGGGTCAATACTTCTTTTCATTTTATTTTCCATCAATAGGGGGGGGTACACGCGGCCTGTAGAGGTGACAGTCGCGTGTACATGCGTGTAGGCTTTACTCTGAACGCATGTACCTAGGGCCGACCTTTTTAAGGTTGACGCCCACCCAAAAATTAACTTAAATGCTTAAATTGAAGTATTGAATAGCTAGATAAGGGAGTTTGTACTTACTTGGTCCAAGCAGAAGTTTGTTTCGTCCACTGTGGCTCCCGGAATCATGATCTTTGGCAAAGGGGGTCTTTTGGCTCCAGAGTCGATTTCCAAATCAACAATGGTGATAATGAGCTGCCAACTTCTATTTATAGACTTTTTGGCCTCGTTTTGTCACTTTTTTGGCCCCCCTTATCAGTTTATTTATATCAAAAACCATTTAGAGTGATCTAGGAGTTATATGGGAGGGATTTGATCAGGTATTGGGACGGTTTTTTTGAGTTTCGAAAAAATATTGACGGTCCATAATTTTTTTTTTTTTCAAAAATCAAATTGAGCATATAGGGTAGGATATCACCCCAACTTTTGCATCTCGTTGCCTTTTTTTTATGCTATAGGATCGATCCCATCCTGTTATGACACATAAATGTCATATCTTCTCTAGAAGTGTTGCAACTTGGTGGTAGAGCTTACCAGAACATGGATGCCCTAGGTAGGTCCTGGTTGCATTATGGTGTCCATGCCGTTTCTAACAACACAGTAGGCTCGGGAGTCCATATAGTCTTTCCTGAATACAAGTTTGAGCCTCATTTGCATGAGTCTTTTTTCACTCTTTGTCTTACCCTCAGGACTCCCAAACAATAAAGGGTCTCCTTTTAAGCCCTTTTCAGACCCTCTAAAAATGAAAAGATTGTCGAGCGATCTTGTGACCTTTCACGCTCATTAAACTGAAATTTGAAGTCACGTCTGTCCGACGGTATTTTACCCCTTTTTCAGTCCGGACGATTAACTGTACGAACAAAGGTATACTCTATCGAATTCCCATTCTTTAGAAGAGTATTCTCAGGTATAATTTTATTCCTTTTTCAGGCCTGAGGGACTAAATTTACAAAAAAGAAACCCCCACGGAGTCCATAGTTAAGCTCTTTTCAGACTCCCTAAAATTGAAAAGATCGCCGAGTTACCTTATTCTTTCACACTCGTTAAATTGGTCCAGAAGAATATTCCTGACGGAGTCCATAGTTAATATTTTTTCAGACTCCTTAAAAATGAAAAAATGGCCAAGTGATCTTGTCCTTGTCACACTCGTTAAAATGGTTTTGAATTGACGTCTAATTAGTGTTAGTTTATCTCTTTTTCGAACCGACTAGACTATTATCAAAAAAGGTACCCCATTGGAGTCTCCTTTTATGCTTTTTCAAACTCTCTAAATATGAAAAACCACCGAGCCTAACTTCTCTGGGCTCGTTAAACTTACACCGAAGGACGTTACCATTGTGTGTTCTATCAACCGCATTTGCATACCTTATCCATCAGGCTTGTGACAGTTTTCTTCTGTGTCTTAACACCTTTGGCCACCAGAGGATTTTTCCCGAGTATCATCTTACCAGAACATCAATCTTGTCCTTGTGCCTTGAGCTTGTATGTTTGTAGTACTCGTTCCTCCATTGTAACGTACAATTCCTTTATTCTTTTTCAAAAATTATCAAAAAGAACAAAAAAATCAAATATACCCCAAAAAGAGGATGGGAAAAGTATTTTCTTTATTGGCAGCATAATGAGTCACCCTTGGATAAAGAACATCTGTCCATTTGATTATCATACTATGGGATGTAGTACGACCTTAGGAAGCTTTTCTCACTATATAGAGTTGTGTCCTCCACCGTTTGGTTACTCCTCCAAACATATGGAGAGTTTGCGTTGCCTCCTGCTTCGTAGACTTATGATTAACATATCTGCTGCCTGAGTCTTATCACTTGTCGTGTTGTTGTCAAAGGGAAGTTTTTCACTAAGCTTGAGTCGGCCCCTCTGCAATTTGTCTCTTGTCCGCATACCCGGCCATCCTGGACGTCCAATCAAGTCCTTGTTCGAAATCACCGAAGCCTTAAGTCCAATCATCAAGATTATCAAGTCCATAACTGACGAGCCGTCGAAGACCTCAGGGTAGTGTAGTCGTACACTCATATTACACTCCTACCCAAGTTTTAGAAGATTTTGAAGTTGCTGCTCGAGATCTGAAGTACAGCCATCAGGCCGAATCATCTTTTGGAAGATGGATACTCTATATGGATATCTTTCTGATTTCGAGTTGTAGCTCCGCCATGTATTATTCGCGGCTACTCTTTATAGTTATTTGACATGGATCTACAGTGTATTTGATTGGTAGCCATGGTTCTATTTTATCCCGAGCATGGGTATACCCGCCTTGGTGAGACATTTTTTATTTTGCAGGCGACATATCCTGGTTCCTGATCCTTGGGCTCACTCATTCAACACATCAGTAAAGATTGGTAAAAGATTGGTAATGTATTTTGGCCATCAGATGCTCTTCTAACCTCACACATTAGGGGGCATCTATTATAACCCTAAATTTCACCACACATGCTTACCTGGCATCAGGACAACTCATATCCCTTCATTTCCAAAACATCTGCTGAACAAACTCCTTGGAAATCCTCTTGTGTCAAGGCCCATGCACCCTAACCCATTACTACACGCGTGTGCATGCTGGATGGCTCACTACAGCCCATGTGTACCTAACAAAGCACGAAAAGAGGAAAGTTGCCGACAAAACAAAAAGCTATGGGTCAGTTAACTGAAACTCCTGGCCATGCATGGCTGAGGGTTTGTCCAAAACCCTAGCTCCTTCTAGCCTATAAAAGAAGGGGTAGGGGTACCATTTGGAGGAGGAAAAATATAGCAAAGAAACTCTGCCCATTTGCCGAATCCATTTTCCCAACCCTTTAGCCTTTCCTCAAGCCAAAGGAGAATTAACGCAAAGCAATTGGAGGACAAAAGAGGAGGAGCCCAGGATCAGGATCAAGGAGAGGTGGCCGGTCTCGATTTTGATTGTAAGTTGATTCATTTTTCGAATAATAAAAGAATACTTTTCCCGTCCCAATGGATGAGTTATCTATGGTTTGGTTAATTTATGCTTAATTTCTAACCCTCAAGTAGAAGAGTAGCGTGCATGCATTGTTGTTTGTTTTGATTGCAGGTTATCTTTGGAAGGAGCAGCGCCAACAACTGGTCAAAAGCGCAATGAAGGATCTACACCAAACATCAGTAACAAGGTTAGTAGTTCCTTTCCATGCATGTATTGTGAAAGAGGGGTTCAAGTTTTGGGTGGTAGGTTAAAAAGTAATTTCTTTAGGGTCAAAATATGCATGCAAGTCTGACCCTAGTTTTCTAGTCCGTAGGGTATTTTTCCCAACAACACCCATGAGGTACTATCTCCATTTCCTCAAGGCATGCACTATGGCTGCCAACTCTAAATCGTGAGTGGCATAGTTTCTTTCATGATCCTTCAAATTCATTAATTCATAACATATGACAAACCTGTTTTGACTGAGGACTCCACCAAGTCCTTCATTACATGCATTGGTGCATACGATGAATTCTTCTTCTGGGTCTGCGATCCTTAATATTGGAGCACTTTTCAATAAGTTTTTCAAGTGTTGGAAACTTTTCTCGCAATCCAGTGTCGACTGAAACTTCACTCCCTTTCTTTGCAAAGAAGTGATTGGGTGTACAATCTTTGAGAATCCTTCAATAAATATTTTGTAGTAGCCTACAATACCCATGAATGATCTCACCTCTGCCACATTCTTTGGTGCTGACCATTCTTTAATGGCCTCTATATTCTCAGGATCCACTGCTATCCCATCCTTTGAAATGATATGCCCCAAATAATGAATCTGTTTCTGATAAAATGAGCACTTTCTCAATTTGGCATATAACTGATGCTCCCTTAATACTTTCAACACCATCCTCAAATGATGTTCATGCTCTTCCTCTGACTTGGAATATATAAGAATGTCATCCAAAAAGACAATGAAAAACGTGTCCAAATACTCTCGGAAAACACCATTCATTAGGCACATGAAAACAACCGGTGCATTTGACAATCCAAATGGTACAACTGTGAACTCATAATGAACATACCTTGTCCTGAAGGCGGTCTTGCTAATATCTTCTTCTTTAATTCTTACCTGGTGGTATCTTGATCTGAGATCTATCTTTGAAAATATCTTTGCATCCTTCAATTGATCAAAGAGGTCATGAATCCTTGGTAGAGGATACTTGTTCGTAATAGTCACTTTATTCAACTGTCTGAAGTCAATGCACAACGTTAGTGTTTCATATTTCTTTCTCACAAGCAATACTGGGGCACCCCAAGGTGACACGCTTGGGCATATATACCCCTTCTTCAGAAGTTCTTCAAGCTGCATTTGCAACTCCTTCAATTCTGGTGTACTCATTCTGTAAGGAGTCTTTGATACTGGCGCTTCTCCAGGCATCAAATTTATAGATAGATCAATGTCTCTCCTTGGGGGTAGTCCGGGTACCTCCTTGAACACATCTTCAAAATATTCCAGGACTGCACAATCTTCCAAATTTGGCACCTTATTTCTAGGTGTCCTTGCCAAATGAGCTGCAATTATTTGACATCCTTTTTTGTAACACTTATTCAGGTGCAATGCTGAAATTTCTCTAATGGTTACTACCCTGGGGATTCCCTGTACCTTAGTTTCCCTTCCTCATCCAAGCAAGTAAATTCTTTGTTGTGACAGTCTAAGAGAGTGTGATGTTGGTCCAAGCAATCCATCCCAATTAGACAGTCATAGGAACCTAAAGGCAAGATGTTTAAATATGCCTTGGTGTTCAGTCCATTCATGTCTATGAGGTATGACTTAACCATTTCATTAACTTTTCTTTTGGCTCCTGTAGCCAATTGTACCAACCAGGATTTCCCATGCTTTCTTCTTGGCAATTGCAAACTTTCCACCATCTTAGGGTCCATATAACTATGACTAGCTCCTAAATCAATTAAAAGAGAAAGGGTTTGGTTGTTGATCATACCTTCCACTTCAATCATGTGGGACTGATACTCCGCTTTCTTGTTGTCCAAGGCTACATAAATCCTTGGCACATATCTACCCATGTCCTCCACTGTTTCATCTCGTTGTACATTGTGAACAACCCTATGTTTTTAACCTCTGTGAGGACAATCTCTGAACATATGGTCCCCTTTACAACCCCATCATTGCATAGGTGGTTTCCTTGGCCCTTGACTCCCTGTGTCAATCGTTCTGGGTTGTTTAGGTGTTTTCTGTTTTAAAGTCAACAAGAAACATGTGTCTAAATTATTTTTCCCTTAAATAAATTGGACAATAAATAATAATCTATTATTTCATTCATAACCGAGTGAGTTGGATTTGTAATAGAATTATAAGTGTAGTTAAGTGAGTTAAGATCAGTTGTACTAGTTGTAACTAAACATGCACTAGTGAGAGTTCAGTTAATCAGTGAACTCACATGCAACTGAAGATTCACCATGGTTAACTACATGCATGTCAGATCCAGTGGAGACCCATTTGAGATAACATGTGAAAGGGACAGTTTGGCTATCAGTTGTGATTTGATCACACATGCAGTGAATATGATTATGAGCATGTGCAAACTAGGCAATTCGATGATCATTGTGAGAATTCGAATTGCAGAGATTGTGCAGAGGAGGCAGGCTGTCTGGACACTGAAATTGGCATATGTATTTGCTAATTTGTGTATGATAGTGTGAGACGATTGTATTGCACTGAGAGCTCTTGGATTAGAGTTTTGTATGATATTGTTTCATGATTCATGATATACATAATATATGATAATGGGTTTTTTAGCTTTACGCTTTCCCGGTAAAACTTATGTGTTATGTGTTAATGATATTTCACTTTCTGATTGTGGTTGTGATCGTGGTTTAATTTTCCACAAGAATAATAGTAGAAGTGATTCTATATTTAATAGTGGCATATAATTGTTAGATAAGGAGAATCACAGGAATACATTAATTTGTATCAGAATTTCTACATGGTATTAGATCCACGGAGGCCACGGAGCTACGGAAGTGAGGTGTGAACATAATTGCATTCTCGCAGGTCCCGTCTCTAGTAGGGTGCGAACCCTAGGAACAATAATTCTCGCATCCTAGACAAAGGTAGGTTGCGAACTTCATTGGAATTCTCGTAGGCTACAGTGGAGCAGGGTGCAAACTTCCCTCACCCTAACAGTGGAGCAGGGTGCGAACTTCCCAGGAAAGTTCGTAGGCAAATACACAGATAGGGTGTGAACTCCCCTCACACTACAGTGGAGTAGGGTGCGAACTTCCCAGGCAAGTTCACAGGCTACACACAGGTAGGGTGCACACTTACCTCAAGCTACTCTCAGGAGGGGTGCGAACCTCCCAGGGAAGAGGGATTGCAGGAGTTGAGTTTTGGTGGTTGGATAACATTCGAATTTGCAATATTTTCTTGGTGCGACAACTGATTCAAGATATAAATGTCTTTCAATGGCTTGAGGTTAGAGTATGCACTCGAGGGAAGCTCTAACTACATTTCTTGGAAGGACAGGATGGAGGCAGTACTCGAAGACAATGGCTTGAAGGGTTACATTGACGCAGATATTCCTAAGCCGGATGCGACAAATACTACAAATCTTGATGCATGGAAAAAGAAAGTGGAAAAGACGAGGAGGATTCTGTTGGAGGGAGTACGAGACCACATTGTCTCAAGTCTCCATGGGAAAACTACACCATATTCAATGTGGAAGGTTTTGACAGATCTATTCCAAAACAGTAGCAACCATAGGAAATTGGCACTCAAAGATAAACTCAGGAAGATCAAGATGGAGAAAGGAGACACCATTCCAAAATATCTCACGAAGTTTTTCCAATTTCAGGATGAGCTTGGAAGTGTGGGAATAACAGTCACTGCTGATGATTTGGTGAGCTTGGCGCTCCTAGAACTTCCTAAGAGTTGGCACAGTTATCAAGACTCTGTCAATGGAAGGGAAAAATTGTTGGATTGGGAACGACTATGGTCGGATCTAGTGCAAGAGGAGTTTAGGTGGAACACCAGAGATGGATCTTCATCAAAGCGTGATGATGAAGAGGATTTTTCTTTGACTACCAAGGAAAATAAAGGGAAAGGGAAGAAATTCCAATCAAAATCTGATTCTAAAGTCAAGAAGTTGGATTTGTCCAAAGTGAAGTGTTTTCACTGTCACAAACATGGGCATCTCTCTACTAACTGTCCACAAAAGAAGAAGAACAAAGCAGTTGCTGGATCTACAACTGGTGAGGCTCTTGTCTCACAATTTGAACTTGACTTAACTTTGATCGCATGCATGGATTCAGGTGCATTGGGATCGGTGTGGTATTTGGATAGTGGCGCTTCCTTCCACATGACAGGAGATAAAGAGTCTTTCATTGACTTGGAGGAGAAAGATCTCAGAATGCATATAGAGATGGGTGATGATGGACGATATAGTGCAACTGGTATTGGTACCATTACCTTTCAGAGGGAGTCAGGTAAACCATTTCAATTGAAAAATCTTATGCATGTTCCAGGTCTGAAGAAAAACTTGGTCTCAGTCACAATGTTGGAGGACAGAGGCCATGATGTTGTTTTTAGCAGTGGTAAAGCCTACCTGTGACATAAAGAAACGGGTCAAGTCAAGAAGATAGGGATTCGAGTTAAGAATCTCTACATGCTAGAGGTAGATGGTTGCAATTCCATGATAGGAAAGGCAAAAAAAGTGGTGAGCCGGGATGAGGGTGAATTATGGCATAGGAGATTGGGCCATATTCATCATGGAGCCTTAAAGATCGTGCAACAAATATCTACTAGACTTCCAATGGGAACACTTTCTAAATCAAATCAGTGCAAGGGGTTCACCCTGGGGAAGTATGTAAAGTCCACCTTTCATGAAAAGGAGAACCATGCTTCGGGGATCCTGGAGAGAATAGACACAGATGTGTGTGGACAATTTTAGGTTGCTTCAACAACAAAACAAAGGTATTATGTTATTTTTTTTGGTGACTTTTCTCGTAAATGCTGGATATTCTTCATGCAGAAGAAGGATCAAACATTCTCAAAGTTCTGTGAGTTTAAAGCATTGGTGGAGAAAGAGTCGGAGAAGCAAGTGAAGGCTTTAAGGAGTGATAATGGTGGAGAATACATCTCTAATGAATTCAAATACTTCTGCAGTAGAGAAGGAATTCGAAGAGAACTCATAGCGCCTCATAACCCACAACAAAATGGGGTCATGGAGAAAAAGAACAGAACGATCGTGGGTGCAGCACGAGCAATGTTGCATGATCAGGGCCTACCAATGCATTTGTGGGCAGAAGCATGCAATACTGTGGTTTATGTGTAGAACCGTTGTCCTCATAGAGTACTTGGCATGAGTACACCTGAAGAAGCTTTTACTGGTAATAAACCTGATGTTTCTCATTTTAAAATTTTTGGCTCATCTGTTTTTGTGCATGTGAACAAGGAAGTCAGGAAGAAGCTGGATTTGACTGCTGAAGTTGGGATATTTTTGGGGTACACAGAAACACCCCATAATTATTGTGTGTATTTTCTGAATAGTAATATGACTACTATGCAACGGGATATAAAATTCGATGAGGGGAAAGCCATGCGGTTATCGCTTGAGAGGGAGCTAGAATTGCATGTAGAAGAGGAACTGTTTGTTCCCAAGGATGAGTCTCAAGATGTGGATCAACCACATGAGGAGGTTCATGGAGTGGAGGAAACCACTCAAGCAGAGCCATCCATAAAAAATGGCAGAAAGTGCACCATGGAAGCTAATAGATTGAGACTAGATGCTTCACAGAATATAGGAGCCCCTATTTCACAGCGCAGACAGAGACAGTCTCCCGATCGATTTGCTGGATACATGGCTCTCATGAGAAACTGTATTATGAATGAACCATCTTCCTTTCAGGAAGTAGTGCAGGACCCCACTTGGGTTGATTCTATGGTAGAGGAGTATGACTCCATTGTAAAAAATAGTGCATGGGAAATTTTCCCAAGACCGGTCGATAAATCAGTGGTAGGTTCGAGATGGATCTACAAGGTAAAGCAAGTTGTTGATGGGAGTGCAGAGAAATACGAGGCCAGGTTTGTGGCCCGAGGATTCTCACAGATCGAGGGGATAGATTATGGTGAGACCTTTGCACCTGTCGCAAGGTACTCTTCCATAAGATCAATCTTTGCACTCTCAGTGCAGATGGGATGGCGCATTCATCAGATGGATGTAAAAACTGTGTTCCTCAACAGGATCATCGAGGAAGAAGTGTACATTGAGTAGCCAAAAGGTTTTGAGACCTTTGACAGAGAGTCTCATGTGTGCAAACTCAAGAGAGCATTGTATGGGCTGAAGCAATCACCCCTTGCTTGGTACACTCGGATAGACAACTATTTCACTGGATTGGGATTCACCAAAAGTGAAGCGGATGCAAACCTATACCAAATTGTGGTGGAGGGTAAACTATTAATCATTTTTCTTTATGTTGATGATTTAATACTGATTGGTGATGAGAAGTTGATAAAATCATGCAAGGATGGCCTTGCAAAGGAGTTTGAGATGAAGGATTTGGGCCTTCTTCATTATTTCCTTGGTTTGGAAATATGGCAGCGAGATGGTGAACTTTTTGTGTCTCAAGGAAAGTATGCAAGAGAGATACTGGGTAAGTTTCACATGGAGGGATGTAAACCCATGGATATGCCTCTTCCAGGAAATTGGAGGAAAGAGGATGCTACTTCTGGAGAAGTAGTGGATGTTACTATCTGTCGATAGTTAGTGGGTTCGGTAATGTATTTAGTGAATACGAGACCAGAAATTTTCTATGTGGTTAACCAACTAAGTCAAACGATGGTTAAGCCTACCAAACTCTTTTGGAAGGCGGGTAAGCATGTCCTGAGATATCTGAAGGGAACATCTGAGTATGGATTATGGTACAGACAGATGGATGAGGTGAAGTTTCATGGCTTCACGAATGCAGATTGGGCAGGCAGCCCAACGGACAGAAAGAGCACATCAGGAGGGATCTTTAGTATCAGATCTACAGTTGTTTCTTGGTACAACAGGAAACAAAGATCCATGGCACTTAGTTCAACAGAAGCAGAATACATGGTAGCGATCCAAGATGCATGTGAGGCTATCTGGATGAGGAAGATATTGGTTGGTTTGTTTGGTTCTCATTTAGATCCGACAATGATTTATTGTGATAATCAGAGTTGCATTAAACTCTTAATTAATCCTGTGTTTCATGACAGATCTAAGCATATAGATATCTCGTATCATCATCTCAAAGATTATGTGTAGTGAAAGATCATGTTTCTTCAATACATTCCTACGGAAGATTAGGATGCAAACATTCTGACGAAGGCTCTCACCAGGAGCAAATTCGAATATCATAGAGACAGGATTGGGGTGAAGGATAATCCCTTTCTCGTTGAGAGGGAGTGTTGAAAAGTCAACTAGAAACATGTGTCTAATTTATTTTTCCCTTAAATATATTGGACAATAAATATTAATCTATTATTTCATTCATAATTGAGTGAGTTGGATTTGTAAAAGAATTATAAGTGTAGTTAAGTGAGTTAATATTAGTTGTACTAGTTGTAACTAAACATGCACTAGTGAGATTTCAGTTAATCAGTGAACTCACATGCAACTAAAGATTCACCATGGTTAACTACATGCATGTCAGATCCAGTGGAGACCCAGTTGAGATAACAGGTGAAAGGGACAATTTGGCTATTAGTTGTGATTTGATCACACATATAGTGAATATGCTTATGAGCATGTGCAAACTAGGCAATTCGATGATCATTGTGAGAATTCGAATTGCAGATATTGTGCAGAGGAGCCAGGCTGTCTGGACACTGAAATTGGCACATGTATTTGTTGATTTGTGTATGACAGTGTGAGACGATTGTATTGTACTGAGAGCTCTTACATTAGAGTTTTGTATGAGATTGTTTCATGATTCATGATATACATAATATATGATAGTGGGGTTTTTAGCTTTATGCTTTCCCAGTAAAACTTATGTGTTATGTGTTATTAATATTTCACTTTGTGATCATGGTTGTGATCGTGGTTTAATTTTCCAAAAGAATAATAGTAGAAGTGATTCTATATTTAACAGTGGCATATAATTGTTAGATCAGGAGAATCACAGGAATACATTAATTTGTATCAGAATTTCTACATTTTTTTTCCTTGTGGATTATTTCTAAAGAATGGTGTCTTAGCTCCCTTCTTCCTCTGATCCATCTTGAATTTCTTATTGTCTTTCCAAGCCTTTTGGAAAGTTGGCCTTGCTTTCTGCTGATCATATAGGCATTTATCTCTCCTTATGGTATCTTATAATGTCTTGGGATCATCATACTGTATTTTGTCACTGATGAACGATGGAAATCCACTTAAATACCTTTGAATTTTGATTGTCTCATCCTTTATTAAAGAGACATACTTCAGCAGTTCCAAAAACCTTCTTTCATATTCATCTATGGTCATACTTCCAAGCTTGAGTTAAAAGAACTCTTTCATTTTCTTGTCATAGTATCTCTTAGTCAAGTACCTCTTCTCAAAATACTTCTTGAATTCCCTCCAAGTAACACTTTTCTCTACAATGTGTTGTACCTGCACAAGTTGATCCCACCACATGGAGGCCTTTCCTTTGAGTTGATAGATAGAAATTCTACCTTCTGCATGAGAATAATAATTATGCAATTGCAAATACTTCCTCATGCCTAGTAACCATGTTTCTGCATCTTCATCCTTCTTGTTCTCACCATCAAATGTAGGAGGTTTGATTTTGTTCATTTCTCCTCGTAGCTCATCCACCCCAGATCTCTTATACCTTCTGATAGGGGATAGACTCGATTTGTTTGCTGTTCTCTTATTGGAATGCCTTTGGGAATGATGGTGATGTCTAGTAGCACTTTGTACTTTTCTTTTCTCCTTTGAAGGTTTGTGACTACTAGATTTACTTGAGCTACTCTCCTTAACTAATTTATTTTCTATTCTATTCAAACCCTCCAATAACTTCATGTTGAAGTCATCCTGCTGCTCTTTGGATTTCATAAGCCTTTCATTATCAGCTTTATGGATTTGGACATCCTTTTGCAAATTCTTAATGGTCTCAGCCATATTCATATCTTCATTCCTTTCTTCTCCATGTCCGTTGGAGTTTGTTCCTTCCATGCCCAAATGGACATCCACCCCTCTTCTCTCATCTTGCTGACTATAATTCCCTTGTGCCTCTTCCATTCCTATGGACTCCGCACTAGTCTGATCTAATTGAGTTGTTGTTCATTCTACAAAATGTGAAGCCATCGAAACTTATCAGGATAATAATTCAACAATTCATGAGAATATGCACCATTTTGGTCCAATATACACATCAGAATTATCTCTCCCAATTTCCTGGTGTTATCACCATGACAATTCTAGATAATACCCAAGTCTTGAAAACATAGACTCTCAGTGCCTTCAGAGATACACTTGTGCAAGAAGGTGGTTTTCCAAAACCACTTTCGCCAAGACACGGTATCACGTGTTTCAACATGTCAAATCCATCACTTGTGGAGTGGGCGACGAATTAGTTAGATCACCCTACTTCACTCATTCGGTACTTCACAACCATTTGACGTCAACTGAATTCCACCATGTAACAAACTCGAAAGATAAGCATTCAAAATGGATTGGCCGAGCATGGAAACCCAACACTCTTGTATGTAATATGTTTGCGCTTCATAAATGGAATTCTGTAATTACCACTCCCCAAGTATGAAGATATTTGTGTATCCATAACCAAAGTAATCTCCAAACTGATCGACTTTCTACTCTCTGTAAAAACACCTTTCAATATCCACAACCTGAGATACATAGACAAGGTTAAATCAAGTTTGATTGGTTATTTGAGCAACATGCTAGACTTTCCTGTGAATAAGGAGGAAAGGGTCCTTGCACACATTCTAGAAACTAATTTTCACACAGAGCCATCTATAGACTCGTGGTTGGAAGCTAGGTTGAATCCAACTATAAAGGATTTAGTCATCAACAGGCCAACCGCTAAGAAGAAACGGAGCAAGAAGAAGAAGAATGAGGAATCTATGGCTGAAGCAGCTAAAAGTGTTGGAGAGAATCAACCGGTCTGGTTAGATTCTTCCTTAAAGGAGAAGATCGCTAAACTGAAGTAAGTCTTCAACTAAAATAAGCATGTCTTAGCGAATTTTGAACAACTGGTAGCGGAGGTAAAGAGTACCAGAGATGATAGGCCTATTCTTTAAACGACCATTTTTCACAACAGGCTAACTGTTGTCATCCCCCTTTTGTAATTTTGTGATTAATACGATTATATAAATACATAAACAAATTTTAGACTATTTTATTACAATTTCTATCTGGTGATGTTATGAATCTTGTTTTCTTTTATAATAAGTTTTTCTTATAATCTTATATTTTATTTTCATTTGTCTGAATCGGAGGAAATTAAAACTTGGAATTCTTTTTAATTAATAATTCGATGCGGTTGTGTGTTCCTTTTTTTTCTTTTCTTTTATTATTATGCAATCTAAATTCAGACTCATCGCCTTCCAAGCGACTTCGCGTGCACTAAACTTTGACCTATTCATTTATATTTATTGTACATAGAAATATCACAAGGTAAAACACTTTTCCACGCACCTAAATCTACTGTGCATTTCTTCTTCGTCACACCGACAACTTACGCGCACTACTCTTGTGTTGTGCGCCAATATCCACTGTGCACAGTTTTGGTACTATGCACCGATATTCCACATGCATTTTGTCCTATGCATGCACGATGTCAAGTTTAACATATTCCATCGTTCCCAATTACCTGCGCACACTACTGAATACACCGTTGTGAAAAAACTTATACTCATACTTATGCGCGTACCAAAAAAACTCCTCTGCGTTAAACAATAATTGTGCACCCCATGTGCACATTACTATGTGTGTTCTCACCACACAAGGATAAATTCAACGCATGCATATGAAAATAATAATCTTCCGCACGATGCCACAATTTACCGCGCACACTGGCACACCAATGTTTTCCTGCGCGGTGACAAAATTTACCGCCTGCGCCAGCATGCCAACCTTTTCCATGGACACTTCGTGACTCCAATTTTGGTCACCTCGAAGTTAGTCTTCTGTGAATATTCTCTTCAACTGAACCCCTCTGAACCATCCAAGCTCAGTGTTGAACTGAATCTCTGATACCAATTTGTAACGTTCCCCCGGCCACCCGCAGGCGGGGGTACGCCACTCCAGAGAAACCACTCATGCTATGACACCAGTCGGTAACATTTCCAGCCTTAACAAGCCAGACCATGCTACTCTAGGGAACACTTTTGTTCCCTTGCTGCAGAACATACAGTAACATACCCAGTAGTCAACTGAGCTATGCCACATAAATTTACTCTTTAAACTGCATGCAACTAAAACATATACATACAACACTCTTGCAGAATCTTTACATATAATCATAAACAAAACATTACTTTATGTAACTTATGACTTTTATACTAAAATAACAGTAACTATAGATATGCAACATTTACAGGGAATTACCCATAAACATACAAACAATTATAATCACATATATGATAAACCGTAACATAGGCATGTAAATAACAAAGCAACATATTATTTTATCATACAATTGGTACTTATCTTAGAAATATTTTCACCAAATACGTATAGACCATCCATGAACCTCCTAGCCATAGACTACACTATTCATCACTCTCAACAGTGAGTCACCCCTGAGCTAGGACTGAACTCCACCTAGGGTAAAGGGTTCCTATCTAGGCTAACGCTCATGGAAAACAGGAAAGACTCCGTCTCAGGTGCTCACTCAACTAATAGTATACAACCTCTCATTCCCCACATGCCTGTCCCACCCAAGGAAGTGTGCCCCTTCTCTTCTCAACAGTCCCTTGACTGCCCCACTTCCCTTCCAGGGCTTCAACAGCAGGCCGGACCGGAAGTCTCAGAGAACTGTAGCTACAATTAATCACCTTTAAGAATCAATCCCCAACAATTTTCTCGCTCAGAGAATTGCTCATGGGCTTGAAAACCCGCTTCTTCAATCCCGCTCCAAGCTAACTAGGTACACCAACCGAAAAGGGCTATGGGAACAGGCTCCAGAATGGTGAAATGGTTGTCTCAAGGATAACGAAATACGTGAGTGAAAATGGTCATGGAATCATTGACTAGATAACTGAGTGTGGAAAGGAATCATTGTGAACTCTTCGTGAAAAGTGATGGTGAGAATGATGGTCAGGCTGCTGGTAAGGTATCCCGTGAAAAGTCACCAAATGAGCTAAGTCCCCCACAATATGAATGCATGTCTCCAACTTGAGACTTGTCATATCGGAAGTTACTTTGGTCCACTTGTCCCCAACTTTAGAACTTAGGATAAAATAATTATCCATACGTTATGTTTTAGGAAATATTAATATAATATTCCCTTGACTTTTGGCCCTCCCTTTCCCTAACTGGTGAAGTTCAGTCCCCCTTCTCTTTTATCATGGTTGTTCTGCATGCAATGATGTATTTTATATTAATCATGAGTCATGTACAAAGTAGACGCATTTCCCTTTGACATCTAGGCGTTCCGACCTAATACCAAAACATAAGCATCCCAACTTATAATAACCGGCTCACCAGCATATAACACATATCATATACACAAGGCTCGTTGTCCTCCATACTGCGCACACCTTAGTTACTGCGTGCAATATCCTGGAATGTGCATATTACATCATTTTGTTGTGCAGTTCATGCGCGCACTATGCCACATGACGTGCATTACTAAATGAGGTAAAAACATCTCACCAGCTTAAGTACATTTATATTATATTTACAATTGGGTTTGACCGAGAGATATTAGAATTATGTTGAGGTGTTCTAGAAATAGATAATTGCCTTTTTATACCATGCTTGCTGTAGAAATCCATAAATTCCTTTGAAGTAAAATCTCCTCCATTATCATATCTCAAGCATTTGATTTTTGAATCCATTTCATTTTCAACCATTTCCTTGTATAGCTTGAAGTTTTCAAATGATTCTGACTTATTCTTGAGAAAACAAATTTCATCCATTCTTGTATAATCATCAACCAATAACATAAAGTATTGCTCACCTTTTAAACCCTTTGTTCTAGTTGGTCCAACTAGATCAATATGCACAATTTAATGTGGTCTTTTTGTTGAGTATTCCTTTGATTTGAACCTGTTCTTTGTTTTCTTTCCTCGTTTATAATTCTTTCATAAAGTGTTGGTTGGCTTCATGATCTGGGGAATTTCTATGACTGCTTCCTTTTTGCTGACTTTGACGAGGTTATCGAAGTTTATGTGACCCATTCTTTTGTGCAATAGAAAAACTTCATCTTCCTTCCCTAGAAAACACTTTTCATTTCCAATTTCACTTAATACATATATGTTTCTTGAAGTTCTTACAGTTGTTGCAACCAATTTTCCTGAATCTTCTTTTCTTATCTTTCATTTTTGTGAATCAAACATAAACTTGTGACCTTGGTCACACATTTTACTTACACTTAGAAGATTATATTTCATATCTTTCACTAGTAGAACATTTTCTTCCTTGGTATCCTTGCTTCAAATTTTTACTTTTCCCTTTCCAATGATTCTAGCTGAGTCTTCATTTCCAAAGGAGATAGATCCATCTCTTTCCTTTCTCAATGTTAGAAACTTGTCTTCATCACCTGTCATGTGCTTTGAGAAACCACTATCAACATACCAAACACATTTATTATTCTTATCTTATACAACGAGTGTGCATTCTTCATTGCTATACTGATTCTTCTTTCTTATCCATGTTCTCTTCTAAGGTTCATGTCTGTGACTGTTGTTATTCTGTTGTGATTCTTTAGGAGGGACTATCATTCTACAATCTTTGGCCATGCATCCAAATTTTTTGCACTTGTAGCATTCCACTTTAGTGCTCAATGATTAAAACCTATTGTAGCTTCTTCTTTGTGTTTCACTAAGCCTTCTTGGAAAACCATTTTGTGTATGAATTTCAAAGTTGTTTATGTTCCTTCTGTTAGATCTGCAATATACAACTTTATGTCCAAAATTATTGCATGCATAACATAAACCAAAAAATATAGTTTGATACTTGGGAGTTGAAGATATTTTGAAAAGAGTTACTCATATGAATCCTTCATCTTCCTGATGCCTGTGTGTTTCTGACTGTCATTGATTCTGAAATCTGAATCTTCTCGGTGGAGTGTCCCTGTGATCTTCCTTGTAGAACTTCCCATACCCTTTGACTATTTCTGCATAGCTTTTTGGATATGTTTCTTGATATGTCGTTTTGGATCTTGATCCATTTTCTATCTAATTGTATCCAATTCTATACTTTTCATGATTAGGAATTTGACTATTGATAATGTCATCCAAAACTTTTGAGTTTTTCTACATATTTTTCTTTTGAAGATCATTTCTCAATGTGACAATCTTTACTTCCAAATTTCCAAAGATCTTGTCTCTTTCTTCTAACTATTCTTTGAGGGATTCTTCAATTATTTTATCTTCTTCTATTTGAACCTTCAATTCCGTGATCATGTTCTCTAGTTATTGAGTGTCTTCTTTATTGTCTAGTTCTTCTTGGAGCTTCTTTCTTTTCTTCTTTTCTATTTTTATAACTTCTATAAAACTCAACAATTTTTCTCGGTAGTCAACTTCTTCCTCTTCATATTCTTCTTCGGTGTCTTATTTATCATAATCTTCTATTTCCATGAATAGAACTCTTTCTATCTCACTTTCATTGACTTCATCTTTATCCAATGAGGAGTTGTCTTCTTTGGTGCCGAAACTTTTCTTGAATACTTTATTTTTGGTTGTTTTGTGTTTATATGTTTGTTTTCTATTTGAATGATCCAGATTATTTTTGGCATGAAATGAGAGTGGATATATAATAAATAAATGTACAGAGATGTATCAAATATCCATAAATAAAACATAAAAATATCAGAGATATAAACAAAGATATACAATAATACACAATTTCTATTAATGTGCGAAATGTACAGAACTATAAAAATACAGAGACAAAGAATCGCTAGAATGGTGGTATCTTATCTTTGAGAAGAGATGTGATGGATACTCTCATTCTCAAGAAGATGATTGTTACAATGAGGCTCCAAATACATTTTTAACATAAGTAAAATCCAAAACCCTAACCCCAGAAGATGAAAAACCAAAAGGTTTGTGGGCCCCAATGGGGGTAGTTGATACGTAAACTTCCCCGTGGCGTAACTTTTGCATATGATCTCCATTTGGGGCTCTCGATACACTGTTGGAAAATTCTATCCAAGAAGAACGATTTTCGACTGGCCCAGTTCAATACCTTGGATAGTCACTTAGGCCCCAAATCCCCAAAAAATGTCGTTTAGGGCCTCAAAATGGCCTCGGAAGATTGGAACCTGAAAAACTGCCGAAAAACTGGCAAGATGGAAACTGTTTTTTGAGCTCGTGGAATAGGTGGGTGGCCACCGATATCTACCTGGATCAATCCTCCCTCTTTAGGAAGCAATGGTATCCATTGTGTTGAGTTCCCAGGGAGAGAGGGAAGCATTTGCTGAATCTCAATCTTGGTGAGATGCTTGCCTTACTGGAGACGTCACATTTATAGGTTTGCGGAAGGCCATCATGAACTTGTTGCTGGAGGGGTTGAATCTGTTTAAATAGTAGGGCTACTTGAAATCATTGTGTGAAGAAGGAATTTGTGTGCTTTGCTTCAATCTTGTCGACCTGCTTTTGTTGGATAGAAGGTGCTTGGTCCGAGACTATAGTGGTTGCAGTATCCTTCTGTTCACCTTTAAAACAGATTGTGAAGAAGCTGAATTTTGTAGTATGAGATACTACCTTGCGACATTGTTTAGGTGGGACAATAGTTGGAACTACCTCTAGTATTATGTAGATATAACCCCCCAAAGTAACAATGACACTATGGGGTCGAGACTCATAAAGAACATGGCACTTCCACATATAAGGTTGGAAGAGAACATCACAGATATCTAGTGTGGCAACATCACATAATACCTCATCCTTGAAGGGATGGATTCCGTATGAAAATCGTGTTGGTTGTGGAGCCTGATTATATTCCTAATTCAGAGGTCCTTGCTTTCAGTCGTGTTTATACCCCATGAAGTATTTACACCCCATAAGTATGTACACTCTTCCACACGGGGCAGTACAGAGGGGGGGTACCCCCTCTGTGGGGTCCGGGGGGTCCATCCCCCTGGCTAGGGGGTCTGGGGGAAAGCGGGGGTTCGGGGGCGAAGCCCCCGAAGCAAAAAGTTCCTTATAAAAGTATATTGTAATTTCATTGTAAATTTGGACCATTCATTATAAGGTCGCAGATCTAACGGTAGAGATTATGTTAGGGTTTTTTTCCCTAGAAGGCAACCCTCTTTTATGAGGGAAATGTATTGTGGCTATGGTTGATGGTGAATATTGTATTCTAAGAGAGGAGACTGTGAGAGAA
>ML777568.1:0-25471 GCA_009831015.1 Picea engelmannii | reverse complement strand
TTTCATGTGTTTTTATTTTTATTTCCATGCTCATGTTTTTGTTTAGTTTTTATTTAATTCTTGTTAATAGCTCTATTGTTTTCTTTCTAACCTCTTTACATACAGCTGTCATGACTAGCAGAGCCCAACTAGGCATGTAAGCAGTCACTTTTTGCTCACACATCGACGAAAAGAGTGCAAACACTCCTATTTTCAGGATACAGCTTGAGGGAAGCTCCAACTCCCCAATTATCTAGCTACAACTAGAAGGATACTACAACCCCCTATGTTTTCTGGATAGAACCGAAAGTTGTCTACAACCACCATTCCTTTCCCCATCCAACCACCCTAAAATATAAGTGTCAAATGTAGAAACTAAATATGTCACTGTCACAACTTATTCTGTCAAATATGTCACTATATACTCATCAACCAATCTGATCTTATTACATATATCTCAAACATTATAGCACAAGTATGTACCTCAAACCTTGTGCTAGAATCTCATTATTATACAACCTCTATCTCTACCAAGAACTTCAACAACATACCTCAACCAAAATCCCTCAAACATGAACCAATACTAAACTTTAGTAGATCTGCCTTAGATCAACTCTATAACAAGCCCTAAAATTCCAAGAGGGAATCCAATAGACTTACAAGGAAAACCCTCAACCAAATTCATAAATTCAACACTACACATATGAAAACCAATCATTTTTTCTTCTTGTAGTGTTCTACTGCCGCTGTTTTTCTTTCACGAATCTGTTGTCGTGAATTTTTTTCCGCAGTTTTTCTACCACACTTTTCCTCTCGCAATTTTTCTTCCACACTTTTCCTCCCTTGATTTTTCTGGCGTACTTTTTCTGCCACACTTTTCCTGCCATACTTTTTCTACTACACTTTTTCTGCCACATTTTTCTTGCTGCAAATTTTCTTCCACAATTTTTCTGCTACAATTTTTCTGCCGCCCTTTCCCCTATCAATAATACCTGCCCAAATAACCTTTCAAAAAATAGATATTCAATGATATTCAATTAGGTTCTAATGGGAAATCCTTTATCTCTTATTATACTTTCATGTAGCTTCCTCAAGGGGTTACCTTCTAACCAACTTAACCTACTTTCCTTCTTTTAGGGCTAACCCACTTCTAACCACTTGTCCACTTCTAACTCACTTTGCTACAAATAATAAATCCTCCACTTCTAGTTGCAACTAAATTATTTTTTATTATTTTCTTATTGCAATAACTTAACCCATGATTAACTCCTAGTTTCACCCACTTGACTAGTCAACTTCTTCTGGGAGATTCTAGAATTAAGTTGACTTCTTTGACATTCTATATAACTCATGAGGGTTCTCCAACTTCACTAGGACATAACTCTCTAACCGTGAGGAGTTATGTGACATTCCACATATAACCAGAACTGGCATGACATGTACTATCCATCTAAAATAGTTTCACCTACAAATATATTAAACTTCATACAATTATACATCAATCAAACTGAAGTCCTTTAATCATAGTGTTGGGGATACCGACATTTTCTACTGGACTTGCTTCAAGGGTTGAAATCAATGACAACCAACCCAATTAATCAACAATTTATATTAATTCTACCTTCTAAGGAAAGTTCTAGAGTAAGATATTTCTAGAAGTGAAAGATTCTATTAGGTCTTCTTACATTGACTTATTCTCATTTTTTTATTAGGCCTTATTAACTAATGCCAGCCTTTATTACATAGAAAAAATATCCTACTAATTGTTGGAGCCTGAAATTTTTGGAGTTAAGTGTAGTAAAAGAGGAATACCAAAGGAAATAATGTGCACCAGGAAAGAAAAAAAGGAAGTGTGACAGAAGGGAAAAGGAAGCATCATGCTGACAAAGAAGGAAGATCAACATAGATTCAAAGAAAGGATGAAGACCAACTGGGTGGAAGGAAGTTGGAATGTGGACACATGGAGTCCACTTAGAATTAGGTTTTTTGATACACTACTTCATATGGGGTCAATTTAGTGGTTGTATGATACGAGGTATTGTACCACCATTCTACCAAGGGAATCCATTGCACCCATTGGTGTTCTTTTTTAGAAGAAAAACACCTCAAGTAGGTTTCCAAACATTTTTTGACCACTTTTGTTTGTCTGTCAGACTAGGGTGATAGGAGGTGCTCATGTTTAGTTAGGCACCCTGCAATTTAAAAAAATCTTTCCAGAATGTACTGGTGAAAGTGAGGTCATGATTAGATACAATAGAGGTGGGCATGCCATGTAACCTGAAAATATTATCAAGGAAAAATTGTGCTATGAGTGTCGATGTGAAAGGGTGGGGTAATGAACAAAAATGAGTTTACCTGGAGAGGTGATCAACCACCACCATGATGATTTATTTGTTCCCATATTTGGGGAGGCCTATGATAAATTCCATAGAGATGTCCATACATATAGAAGATGGAATGGGTAGGGGTTGTAGATATTTGAGATTCTTGATGGTTTCAACTTTATTGTGTTGTAACACCTCACATTTAGTGACAAAGTGAAGGATATCCTTCTCCATGCCTTCCTAGAAAAAAGAACTATGGGCACAAGCATAGGTCTTTTGGAATCCCGAGTGACCTTCCATAGAAAATGAGTACAACTCATTTAAGAGCCTCAACTTGAGGGCGAAAGATGGCGACATAACCATGTGATCCTTATATCAGATAATATTGTCTTGTGAAGTGAAGTCGATGGGAGGATTAGGGTCTGTTAGAAAAACATGATTACGAAGAAATAAAATAAACAAATGCGGAAATCAAACACAAAAGATACACAATACAATAGAGACACATATATACGTGGTTCACCTAGTGTGGGAAACATCCACCATAGAAATTTCCTGGTCCTTCCTTTATTATTATCCAACAAATGAAGGGATGCAACCTATAACACACCCGTTGTAACTTCCTATTCTTTCTCTCACTGTCTCCTCACTCAAAATACAATATTCACAATAATACATAGCCACAATACATTTCCCTCATAAAAGAGAGTTTATATCTAGGGAAAAAAACCTAACACAACTTCTACCGTCAGATCTACAAACTTATAATGAATGGTCCATATTTATTATGAAATTACAATATACATTTACAAGGAAAAAATGTCTTTGAGGGCTTCATCCCTGGACCCCGCAGGGGGGGAAACCCCCCCTGCACTCCCCCACATGGAGGAGTGTACATTCTTTTGGGGTGTAAAGTATTCATGGGGTATAAACATGGTTGAAAACAAAGACCTTCGAATCAGGAAGATAATCAAACTCCACAACCAATAGGGTCCTCCTAAATTCAATGAATTAACCTGGACATAGTTGGGTGTGTAAGCCACTCTTATCATACTTCTTCAGTCCAATATGGAACTGGTAATGATAAGGAGAAAACAGAGTTGTCCTCATGTTTTCTTGATAATGCATCTGCGACTGTATTGTTTTTTCCCTTTTTATATGTGATTTCATAATCATAACCCAACATTTTGGTCAACCACTTGTTTTATTTTGGGGAGGATAACCGCTATTCTAAAAAAATACTTTAGACTGTGGAAATCTGTTTTGATATGAAAATGGCATCCCAAAATATATGGCCTCCATGTGTGCACCCCATGGAGAATGGCCATAATTTCTTTTTCATATCTAGTTCTACCCAAATTTCGATCGCCCAATGCTTGGGTAGTAAAGGCCAGGGGTCGATCATATTGTGTGAGCATTGTGCCTATACCAATGCCGGAAGCATGTGATTCTACCACAAAGGTTTTGTTGAAGTTAGGAGATGCAAATATTGGATTATTTCACATGGTCCACTTTAAATCTGTGAAGGATTTCTCGACAACAGGTGTCTAATGAAATGCATTCTTCTTAAGAAGGTCAGTCAAGGGCTTAACAAATTTTCCACAATGGTGGGAAAATTTCCTGTAATATCTTATGGGACTGAGGAAACCCAATAGGCTCTTTAAGTTCATGGGTCACAACCACTCCTGCATAGATTGAATATTTTTGGGGTCAACTCTTACCCCTTCTCGAGCCACAATGTGTCCCAAATATTCCACTTCGTTGGCCCCAAAGGAACATCTGGTATTTTTGACAAACAATTGGTTTTCTAGTAGCAAGTGAAATACTTTGTCCATGTGGAGAAGGTGGATTTCCCAAGTGTTCTTGTAAATGATAATGTCATAAAGAAAAAACTAGGACAAACTTCCGAAGGTAAGGTTTCAATATTTTATTCATGATACTTTGGAAGGTGAATGGGGCATTGCAAAGGCCAAAATACATGACCAAGAATTCATAATGTCCTTCATGAGTTCAAAAATTATTCTTCGAAATATCTTCCTCCTTCATCCATATCTGGTGATAGCCTGAGTGAAGGTCTAATTTGGTGAAGAAGCAGGCACCTTAGAGTTGATCCAATGGATCATCAATGACAGGAATGAGAAAATTATCTTTGATGGTAAGTTTATTCAGGGCACAAAAATAGGTACACATGCACCAAGAACCTTCTTTCTTTAAGATCATCACCATGGGGGAAGAATATGGGCTAGTAATAGGTCGAATTAACCCCGCCTCCAGTAATTATTGTACCATGTTTTCTATTTCATTTTTTTGAGAAAATGGATACCTGTAGGGATGAACATTGGGGGGTTGACTTCATAGAAGGAGAGGGATGTTATGATCATGCTCACCACTAGAGGGAGGTAAGTATGTTGGAACCTCAAATACCTTGGGGTACTTGTCCAAGATGAGTGGCAGGATAGGAGGATCTACCATAGATGCGTGATATGTGACATGGATGGCATGAAATTGAGAAATCACACCATGGTGGCCTTTCTTAAACATTTTTTCCATCATGTGAGAGTTGATGATTTCAGGGGAGCCCGCTTGCATACCTCAGAGGGTATAGGTGTGAGCCTCTTGTTTGAATCTCATATGTAACTCTTTATAATCGATTATGATCGATCCCATAGTGTGAAACCATTACACACCTAATACAATATCACATACACCCATGGAAATAGAGAACATGTGGGTTTTTAGATGATAATCACCCATTTGGAGTTTGAAATTCTCACAACGGTCCCCACACTTCATCGTACCAACATTAATGATGAGGATTTGAAAATTAGAAATAAGGAATACAAAGCAATGGAGCTCCTTAGCAAGCCTTCGGTGAATAAAATTATGGCTTCTACCACTATCAATAAACACCAAAACTAACCTATGTTTGATGTAGCCCTTGATCTTCAATGTTTGTGGGGCTGGAATACCCGAGAGGGAACAAAGAGATATGACAATTTCCTCTCATTCTCTAGGGGTTGCAACTGAATCTTCAATGTGAACAATTGGTGGAACATCCTCTTGGTCAGGAGCCTCATCTGATAGTATGCTGTTATAGGAAGAGGAAGTTTATGCATCAATATGGAAGAACTTTTGTTCCCTACATTTATGTCCCGATGAATATTTTCATCACAATAATAACAAATTCCTTTCTTGCAACGCTTCACCATTTCTATGGGAGAGACCTTTTGGAACTTTAACGTTTGTGTCAGAGTTGGGATAGCCTTTAGGTGAGGATATTTGGGGAAATTATCCTTCAGGGGTGGAGCCTAAAGGATGGTATATTCTTCCAGTGCTGATTAGCATGCCTGAAACCAGGTACTAGGATGATGCATTCTCACATGAGCCTTGATGACTTCCTTTAATCCACTGATAAAATATTCATGGTAAAAGTCATCAAATAATCTGTTGGTTCAGATAGCCAATTGTTCAAATGCCATGATGAAGTATGATACTGATCCATTTTGGCGTAGCTTAGTGAGCCTTCCCCAAAAATGTGATTCACTATCAAAATGGGCACAAATTGCTTTAGTGAGCATGTTCCAAGTGGGTAGTTCTAGATAACATTTTTTATGCCACTGCCACCACTTCCAGCGTTCTTGATCCAAGTACAAAACCTTGACATGGAATTTGGTCTCATATCCAAAATATCATGAAGGGAGAATTATTGTTCCATTTGAGAAACCCACCTTGCTGGGTTGGATCCATCAAATTTATGAATGTAAACTTTGGGAACCTTATTCCAAGAGTGTGGAGAACCCTAAGGGGAGTGGGATGAATGATTAGGTCCATAATCGGTGGCTTGAGGGTCCTCTGATTTGGTCTCAACATTCTTATCCTTGAACATATGATGCATGACTACTTGGACTACTTCTTGTATTTTTGTTCTTATGGAATCTTGGACTTGTGTGGTGATGGACAACACTTGATGTTCTAGTTTGAACAAATTAGACTCATAATATTCTTGTCTCTAAGAGAAGGTGGTCAGAATTGGGGCATCTTAGGTAGAACATGAGGGGTTGGGAAAGAAATCTGAGCCACAAAAAATTATAGGTTTGAGGGTGATCAGGACAAAGAGAGGAATCCAATGGGATAGATCTCAACTAATGGGGTCTCGGAAAGGGTTGGGTCCGCAAAACAAGGATTAAAAATGAATGGTACCACTACAAGTAGAATGAAGAGAGTAAGTTGATGGAATAATTCACAAATAAGGATGTGTCTGATCCCTAGAATTGTTTACTTCTGCGGAGTTATACTCCGATCTGAATAATACTGTAGTGTTGAAAGGCCCAAATTCTTAACAGGAAAAAATGTGTAGTAATTTCGCAACCAAAATGCGGGAGGTAAAATTGCATGGAAAAAGAGCTAGTATGTTCTGTGTCTATTTCCATCCCAAAGGTTTGGGTATGCATGGTTTTTACATAAAAAAAAATTCCCTATTCTATAGCTCTCTGATATATGTGTGCGCTCCAACAATAGTACTCGGTCCAATATCTCAGGGAACCAACTACGAAGGATAAACCATACCCTTAGTTGTACTACCCAACTACCTAGGTACTAGAGAGTATCTTCCTAAGTGTTTTTCTCGGTGATAGTATAGTAGTCAGGCAACTGATCGATTTATCTACGGAGAGCTTCAAGACATCTAGGCTTATCTGTATACAAGTTGTAATATCCCTCGGCCGAACCCAATTGTAAATGTAATGTAAGTGTACTTAAGCTCATGAGTTGTTTTGACATCATTTTGTAATGCACCTTTCATGGAAAAGTGCGTGCATGTACTGCGCAGTAAAATGATGTAGTGTGCACATTCTCGGATACCGCACATAGTAACTAAAGTGCGTGGAGTATGGAGGTCAGCGAGCCTTGTGTATATGATATGTGTTATAGGCTGGTGAGCCAGTTATTATAAGCTGGGATGCTTATGTTTTGGAATTAGGATAGAGTGCCTAGATGTTAAAGGCCAATGCGCCTATTTCGTATATGTCTCGTGATTAATATAAAATACATCGCTACGTGCAGACCGACCACGATATAAGAGATGGGGGACTAAAATTCACCAGTTAATTAAACGGAGGGCCAAAAGTTAAGGGAAAGTGCTAAGCTAGAGAGCTTAAGCCAAAAAGGAATATTATATTAATATTTATTAAAACATAAAGTATGGATAATTATTTTATCCTAAGTTCTAAAAGTTGGGGACAAGTGGACCAAAGTAGCTCCCAACATGACAAGTGTCAAGTTGGGTACATGCATACATATCGTGGGGACTTAGATCATTGGAACACCTTCACCATAATTCTTAGGATCATCTCTCCCATGATTCCTTCCATCATTCAGTCATTCAGTCAATGATTCCATGACTAGTTTTTCGCTCACGCAGTCAGCTATCCTTCAGGCATTCATTTCATTGTATCTGAACCTGTTTCCATAACCATTTCCTGTTGGTGTACCTGGTTAGCATGGGAGCGGGATTGAAGAAGAGGGTTGTTAGGCCTGTGGGAAATTGAAGAGGCGGCTTGTCAGGCCCGTGAGAAATTCTTTGAGTGAGAGAATTTCTGGGAATTGATTTCCTAAAGGTGCTAAACTGCATCTACAGTGCTCTGAGATTTCCTGTCTGGCCTATTGTTGAAGCCCTGGAAGGGAAGTGGGGCAGCCGAAGGACTGTTGAGAAGAGAAGGGGAACACTTCCTTGGGTGGGACAGGCATGTGGGGAATGAGAGCCTGTGGGCTATTCGTTGAGTGAGCACCTGAGACCGAGTCTTTCCTATTGTTTATGAGACTTTATCCTGGTAAGAATGATCCAGACTTATGTAGGAACACAATGAAATATAGAAATACACATAAATGCAAAGATGCATCGGAAATAAGACTTCATTTCATTAATAACAAATGACTGAAATATGTTTACAGACAGAATGGAAATAAACTAGCTAGGGCGCTGGTAGCTTATCTCTGAGAAGAGATGTGGTTTCTACTCGCATCCATGAGAAGATGATTACAATGAGGCTATGAAGGCCCTTTTACAATAAACCAGAATGCCAAAAGTCCTAAACATCCAAAAACCTAACCCTGGGAGATGAAGTGCCAAAAGTCATGTGGGCCCCGTTTGGGTAAGTTGGTGCATCAACTTCCCGGGGTCATAACTTTTGCATACGATATCCGTTTTAGGCGTATGATAGCTCGTTGGAAAGATATATCCGAGGCCTACAATGCCCGAGAAAAAATGGCATCGTTAGTTTCAAATTTGTGACAGCAACATACCCAAAAAAACATCGTTTAGGGCCTCAAAATGGCCTCGGAAGTTCAGGACCCGAAAAAACTGCTAAAAATAGTAAACTGTGCAAAAACTGAAAAACTGAAAGAAGCAATGGTGGGGGTTCAAGTGGAATAGGTGGGTGGCCACCAATATCCACCTGGATCAAAGAATCCCTTTACCCGAGTGTTGTTTAGTCCCAGCTCGGGGGTGACTCACTATTGAGAGTGATGAACAGTGTAGTCTAAGGCTAGGAGGTTCGTGGACGGTATGCACATAGTTGGTGACAATATTTCCAAGATAAGTACCAATTGTGTGATAAATTTACATACTGCATTGTTATTTACGTTCTTATGTTATGGTTTATCATATGTGTGATTATAACTGTTTGTATGTTTATGGGTATTTCCCTGTATATGCTGCATGTTTGTGTTTACTTTTATTTCAGTATGAAATCGTATATTTATAGGATGTAATTGTTTGTTTACGTTTATATCTAAATATTCCACAAGAGCGTTGTATGTATATGTTATAATTGCATGCAGTTGAAGAGAAAATTTATGTGGCATAGCTCAGTTGAAGACTGGGTATGTTACAATATGTTCCGCAGTGAGAGAACAAAAGTGTTCCCTCGTGTAGCGTGGCTCGACCATGGGTGGTTGGGGACGTTACAATATGGTATCAGAGATTCAGTTCCAGCACTGACCCTGGATGGGCCGAAAAGGTTTAGTGGAAGCGATTATTCATAGAAGACTAATTTTGAAGTGACCAAATTTCAAGTCATAGAGCATCCATGGAAAATTTTGGCATCGCGTGGAAAATGTTGGCATGCAGGTGTGCACGGTAAATTGTGGTGTCGTGTGAAAGAATATTGTGCGAGGATGCGCGTGATGAATCTAGCATTGCACGGTGAGCACACACATAGTAATGTGCACGTGGTGTGCGTAGTATTTCAAAACATAGAGGAGTTTGGTTGGTGCACACACAATATGAGTATAAGTTGTCTTACGACAGTGTATTCAATGGTGCGCGTAAATTATTGTGCGCAGTGGGGGCATATTAAACTTTTGCATGGTGCAATGAATATATAGAAATGCATGTGGAATATCAGTGCATGATACAAAGACTATGCGCAACAGGTATCAGTGCAAGAACCAAAACTGTGCGCAGTGGATATTGGCGTGCAACGCAAAAGTAGTGCATGCAAGTTATTGGCATGACGAAGAAGAAATGCATAGTGGATATAGGTGCACAGAAGCATGATTTACCTTGTGGTGTTGTTGTGCACGATAAATATGGGTGTACAGGTTGAATTTTTGTGCACATGAATTCGTTTGGAAGGCGATGAGTCTGAGTTTAATAGAAAATTTGCATGGTATTATAGGAGAAAGAAACACACAACCACATTGGAGCATTATTTAAAATGAATTCAGAGTTGATTTGAGAAGAAATAAATATAGTCTAGGTTGCTAAGACAAGAGCATCTCAAAGATGAATTCTAAGTTTTATATTCCTCCGATTCAGATAGATGGAAGTGAATTATAAGCTTACAAGAAAAACATACTATGAGATAAAACAAGACTCATATCACCACCAGTTAGAATCTTGTAATAAATAGTCCAAAATCCTCTTTTGCATTTATATAATCATTTTAATCCCAAAGTTACAAAAAGGGAATGATTTACAATAACAATTATCCTATGGTAAAGGGACCATTTAAGAATAGGCCAATCATCTCTGGGGCCCTTACCTCTGCTACCATATGAACAAAAAAATTGTTGAAAGGTACTCTTATTCGAGGACTCATTTCATCTTAGTGATCTCCTCCTTTAAAGTATCTAACCAGACCGGTTGATCCTCTCCAACACTTTCAGTCGTTTCAGCTGTGGTTTCTTTCTTCTGTCACTTTCTCCATTTCTTCTTAACGAATCCCCTGTCGATGACTAGATCCCTCATAACGGGATTCAACCTGGCTTCCATTTTTGAGTCTGTGGTAGGTTCTGTGCGAAATTAAGTCACTATTATCTATGCAATTACCTTCTCCTTCTTACTCGAAGGAAAATCTACCATGTTTCCATAAGAACCAGTCTCACTGGACGTAGCTTTGTCCATGTACCCTAATTTTGTGGACATCGAAATGCTTTTACAAAGATAAAAAGGTCGAACAAATTTGAATATTACTCCGTCTATGGATAAGATAATGCCTCCATACTTGAGAATTGGTAGTTATAAAGTCCCAATCATGAATCACAATCAGACTTACGTACAAATATGATTGGTTTCCATGCGCGGTTAATCCTTTTCAAATGATTATCTTTTGAGTTCGTTATATGGCGGCGTTCACTTGACATCATATGGATATGAAGTACCGAATGAGTGAAATAGGGTGATCTGACTAGCCGTCGCCCGCCCCACAAGTGGTGGTTTTGACATATTGAAGCACGTGACATCCAGACTTTGACAAAAGTGGTTTCAACAAACTGCCTTCCGCTCTGATGTATCTCTGGAGGCGTCACACGTCTATTTTATCAAGATTTGGGTCATATCTAAAATTGTCATGGTGATAACACCAGGAAATCAGAAGAGATAATTGTGATGTATATATCGAACCAAAATGGTTCATATTTTTCTTGAATTGTTGAATTAGTTAGCCTGATAAGTTTTGATGGTTGCAAATTTTGTAGAGTTAATAAGAACTAGATAAGATCAGATCAGTGTAGAGTCCATAGGAATGGAAGAGGCAGGGGAATTGCAGTCAGCAAGATGAGAGAAGAGGGATGGATGTCCATTTGGGCATTGAAGGAACAAAATCTAATGGACATGGAGAAGAAAGGAATGAAAACATGAATATGGCAGAGACCATTAAAAATTTGCATAAGGATGTCCAAAGCCATAAGGTTGATAATGAAAGGATTATGAGATCCAAGGAGTAGCAGGATGACTTCAACATGAAGTTATTGGAGGGCTTGAACAGAATAGAAAAGAAATTGGATAAGGAGAGTGGCTCAAGAAAATATGGAAGTCAGAAGACTTCGGATGAGAAAAGAAAAGAAAGAAGTTTTAGCCGACACCACCATCACTCCCAAAGGCATTCGAATAAGAGAGCAGGTAGTAACTCAAGTCCATCCCCTATCAGAAGGCATAAGAGGTCTGGGGTGGATGAGCTATGAGGAGAAATGAACAAAATCAAAACTCATACATTTGATGGTGAGCACAATAAGGATGAAGATGCAGAAACATGGTTGCTGGGCATGAGAAAGTATTTTCAATTGCATAATTATTCTTCTCATGCAGAAGGTAGAAATGTTATCTATCAACTCAAGGGAAATGCCTCCATGTGGTGGGATCAGCTTGTGCAGGTGTAGAACATTAAAGATAAAAGTGTTACTTGGAGGGAATTCAAGAAGTATTTTGAGAAGAAATACTTGACTAAGAGATACTATGACAAGAAAATGAAAGAGGTATTTGAACTCAAGCTTGGAAGTATGACCATAGATGAATATGAGAGAAGGTTTCTAGAACTGCTGAAGTATGTCTCTTTCATCAAGGATGAGATAACCAAAATTCAAAGGTATTTGAGTGGATTTCCATCATTCATCAGTGACAAAATACAATATGATGAACCCAAGACATTGGAAGAGACCATAGGGTGAGATAAATGCCTATATGATCAACAGAAAGAAAGGCCAACTTTCCAAAAGGCCTGGGAAGAAAAAAATAAATTCAAGATGGATCAGAGGAAGAAGGGAGATAAGCCACCATTCTTCATAAATAATCCACAAGGACAACAATCACCTAAAGAACCCAAAATGATTGACATAGGGATTCAAAGGCCAATGCAACCACCTATTCAATGTTGGGGTTGTAAAGGAGATCATATGTTCATAGATTGTCCTCACAGAAGTGAAAAAGGATGGGTTGTTCATAATGTACAACAAGCTGAAATAGTGGAGGACATGGGAATAAATGTGCCAAGCATCTATGCAGCCCTGGACAATAAGCAATCAAAGTATCAGTCCCACATGATTGAAGTGGAAGGTATGATCAACAACCAAACCATTGCTATTTTAATTGATTCAGGAGCTAGTCATAGTTACATAGATCCTAAGATGGTGGAAAGTTTTCATTTGCCAAGAAGCAAGCATGGTAAATCTTGGTTGGTGCATCTGGATACAGGAGCCAAAAGAAAATTTAATGAGATGGTTAAGTCATGCCTCATGGACATGAATGGACTAAACGCAAAGGCAGATTTGAACATTTTTCCTTTAGGTTCCTATGATTGTCTAATTGGGATGGATTGGTTGGACCAACATCACACTCTCCTGGACTGCCATAACAAAGAATTTACTTGCTTATATGAGGAAGGGAAACTAAGGAAAGTGCAGGGAATTCCCAGAGCAGTAACCATTAGAGAAATTTCATCATTGCAAATGAAGAAATGTTATAGAAAAGGGTGTCAAATATTTGCAGCTCATATGGAAAAGAAAACTAAAGATCAGGTGCCAAATTTGGAAGATTATGCAGTCCTGAAAGAATTTGAAGATGTGTTCAAGGAAGTACCAGGACTACCCCCAAAGAGAGGCATTGATTTCTCTATAAATCTAATGCCTAGAGAATCTCTAGTGTCAAAGACTCCTTACAGAATGAGTACACCAGAATTGAAGGAGTTGCAAATGAAGCCTAAAGAACTTTTGAAGAAGGGGTATATATGCCCAAGTGTGTTACCTTGGGGTGCCCCAGTATTGTTTGTGAAAAATAAATATGGAACATTAAGATTGTGCATTGACTTCATACATTTGAATAAAGTGACTGTTAAGAACAAGTATCCTCTGCCAAGGATTAATGATCTCTTTGATCAATTGAAGGATGCAAAGATATTTTCAAAGATAGATCTCAGATCAGGATACCATCAGGCACGGATTAAAGAGGAAGATATCAGGAAGGCAGCCTTCAGGACAAGGTATGGTCATTATGAGTTCACATTGGTGCCATTTGGGTTGTCAAATGCACCAACTGTTTTCATGTGCTTAATGAATGGTGTTTTCAGAGAATATTTAGACAAGTTCGTCATTGTCTTTTTGGATGACATTCTTATATATTCTAAGTTAGAATAAGAGCATGAAAATAATTTGAGGATGGTATTGCAAGTATTAAGGGAGCATCAGTTGTATACCAAATTGATCAAGAGCTCATTTTACCAGAAACAAATTCATTATTTGGGGCATATCGTTTCAGAGGATGGGATAGCAGTGGATCCTGAAAATATAGAATCCATTAGAGAATGGTCAGCGTCGAAGAATGTGACAGAGGTGATATCATTCATGGGTCTTGCAGGCTACTACATAATATTTATTGAAGGATTCTCAAAGATTGCACACCCAATCACTTCCTTGCAAAGAAAGGGTTTGAAGTTTCAGTGGACACTTGATTGCGAAAAGAGTTTCCAACACTTGAAACAATTATTGACAAGTGCTCCAATATTAAGGATTGCAGACCCAAATGAAGAATTCATTGTATGCACAGATGCATGTAATGAAGGACTTGGTAGAGTCCTCAGTCAAAATGATTTTGTTATATGTTATGAATCAAGAAAGTTGAAGGAGCATGAAAGAAACTATGCCACTCATGATTTGGAGTTGGAAGCCATAGTGCATGCCTTGAGGAAATGGAGACACTACCTCATGGGGAAGAGGTTTGAGATAAGAACAGACCACAATGGTCTGAAATATTTATTTGATCAGCCAAATCTAAATTCTAGACAAAGCAGATGGTTAGAATTTCTAAGCGAATATGACTTTGATATAAAGCATATCAAGGGGAAAGAGAATAAAGTAGTTGATGCACTCAACAAGAGGGTGCATGAACTACATGCTACAACCATTAGCATGTATTAGAATGATATTAAAAGCAAAATTCTAGAGGCTGCAAATGTATATATGCAATACAAAGAATTGGTAGCAAAGATACAACAAGGTAAGATGCCAAAAAAGGTGGATATTTATAATTTGGGAAAAGATGGAATACTGCTGCACAAGAACATAAGTTTTTGTTCCAAATGTCCAGGACTTGAAACGTATGATTTTTCATGAAATTCATAATGTCCCTTATGCAAGGCACCCTGGATATCAGAAAACCGTGGTAGTGGTCAAGAGCTATTACTTTTGGCCAGGTATGAAGAGAGATATCGCTGAATACATCACTAGATGTATGGAATGCCAGAAAGTTAAAGCTGAGCATAGGCACCCAGCAAGGTTGCTGCAACCATTCCCATTCCTGAATGGAAGAGGGAAGTCATGACAATGGATTTTATTACGAGATTGTCGATAACAAGAAAGCTGCATGATTCAATCATGGTGGTGGTGGACAAGCTTACAAAAGCTGCCCATTTTATTCCATTGAAAACTACTCACAAGGAAGAATATGTTGTTGATGTTTTCATGAAGGAAGTGGCATGATTGCATGGAATTCCTAAAACAATTGTGTCTGACAGAGACCCGAAATTCAACTCGAATTTCTGGAAAGGATTATTCAAAGGATTCAGAATGAATCTGAACTTTAGTACAACTTATCATCCCGAGTCTTATGGATAGACAGAGAGGTGAATAGAGTGATAGAAGACATACTGAGAATGTATGTGATGGACAAACCATCAAAATGGGAGGACTACCTACACTTGGTAGAATTCTCTTACAACAATGGGTATCAAGCATCGTTGAAGATGAGCCCATTTGAATCAATTTATGGAAGAAAGTGCAATACTCTAGTGAGCTGGGATAATCCAGCTGATAGGATAGTAGTTGGGCCAGAGCTGCTCAAAGAGATGGAGGAACAAATGATAAAAATTAAGCAGAATTTAAAACCCAAGACAGGAAGAAAAGTTATGCCAATAAGAATAGAACCCACAGAGATTTCAAAGTGGCTGATCATGTTTTCCTGAAGGTGAAAGCTAACAGGAGTTCCCTGAAGCTGGAAACCTGTGCCAAGTTGGCCGCCATATTTTGTGGGCCATTTGAAATCCTAGAGAGGATTGGCCCACTTGTTTATATGATTGCATTGCCTGCATCTATGTCTGTTCATAATGTATTCCATATATCATTGCTAAAGAAATATATACCTAATGCTAATCATGTTATTGATTGGAATGTGATTCAGGTGGAGCAAGAAAGTGCTTTTCAAGTGCATGCAGTGCACATTCTGGAACAAAAAATCAAGCAGCTCTAGAATCGATCCATAGGGCTTGCAAAGGTCCAATGGACCTGGTACGGTCATGAGGATGCTACTTGGGAGCCTGAGGATGCAATGCGGACAGAATACCCACATCTTTTTGAGGATTTTTGAAAATTTTGTTGTATATGGGTACATGATGCACTAAGGACAGTGCATAAATAAGGGGAGGGGATTGTAATATCCCTTAGCCAAACCCAATTGTAAATTTAATGTAAGTGTACTTAAGCTGGTGAGTTGTTTTGACATCATTTTGTAATGCACCTTTCATGGAAAAGTGCGTGCATGTATTGCGTAGTAAAATGATGTAGTGTGCACATTCTCGGATACCACACGCAGTAACTAAAGTGCACGTAGTATGTAGGTCAATGAGCCTTGTGTATATGATATGTGGTATAGGCTGGTGAGGTAGTTATTATAAGCTAGGATTCTTATCCTTTGGAATTAGGCCAGAGCGCCTAGATGTTAAGGGCCAGCACGCCTATTTTGTATATGTCTCATGATTAATATAAAATACATCATTGCACGTAGACTGACCATGATAAAAGAGATGGGGGACTAAACTTTGCCAGTTAGGGAAAGGAAGGGAAAAAATTTAAGGGAAAGGGCTAAGCTAGAGAGCTTAAGCCAAAAAATAATATTATATTAATATTTCTTAAAACATAAAGTATGGATAATTATTTTATGCTAAGTTCTAAAAGTTGGGGACAAGTGGACCAAACTAGGTCCCAACATGGCAGGTGTCAAGTTGGGGACACGCATACATATCGTGGGGACTTAGCGCATTGGGACACCTTCACCATGATTCTTAGGATCATCTCTCCCATGATTCCTTACATCATTCAGTCATCCAGTCAATGATTCCATGACCATTTTTTCACTCACGCAGTCAGCTATCCTTCAGACATTCATTTCACTGTATCTGAACCTATTTCCATAACCATTTCCTATTGGTGTACTTGGTTAGCTTGGGAACGGGATTGAAGAAGTGGGTTGTCAGGCCCATGGGAAATTGAAGAGGTGGGTTATTAGGCCCATGAGCAATTCTCTGAGTGAGAATTTTTGGGAATTGATTTCCTAAAGGTGCTAAAATGCAACTACAGTGCTCTGAGACTTCCTGTCAAGCCTGTTACTGAAGCCCTGGAAGGGAAGTGGGGAAGCCAAAGGACTGTTGAGTAGAGAAGGGGCACACTTCCTTGGGTGGGACAGGCATGTGGAGAATGAGAGGCTATAGGTTGTTAGTTGAGTGAGCACCTAAGACAGAGTCTTTCTTGTTGTCTATGAGCCTTTAGCCTAGTAGGAATCCCTTTACTTGGGTGGAGTTTAGTCCCAGCTCGGGGGCGACTCACTTTTGAGAGTGATGAACAGTGTAGTCTAAGGCGGGGAGGTTCATGGACGGTTTTCACGTAGTTGGTGACAATCTTTCCAAGATAAGTACCAATCGTGTGATAAATTTACATGCTGCATTGTTATTTATGTGTGTATGTTATAGTTTATCATATGTGTGATTATAACTGTCTGTATGTTTATGGGTATTTCCCTATATATGTTACATGTCTATGTTTACTGTTATTTCAGTATGAAATCATATATTTACAAGATGTAATTGTTTTTTTATGTTTATATGTAAAGCTTCCGCAAGAGCGTTGTATGTATATGTTATAATTGCATGCAGTTGAAGAGAAAATTTATGTGGCATAGCTCAGTTGAATACTGGGTATGTTACAGTATGTTTCGCAGTGAGAGAACAAAAGTGTTCCCTCATGTAGTGTGGCCCGGCCATGGGTGGTGGGGGATGTTACACAAGTGTTGTTTGATGCGCTACCACTTGAAGGGGTACCAACGGGGGTTGCACGGGTGGACAACAATGTGCACTTAGGTAGCCCTTGTAATTCCTGTGTGTATGCTTCCCCGACCATGGATTTATGCATTGAACGATAGATATCTATAGCTTTAATACACTGGAATACATCTATACCTTGAAAAAAAATATCCCACTATTTTCGGCTAAGGAAAGAGCTCTGATACCACTTGTAATATTCTAGATGTAATATAATATGCGAAACATAAATATTTAGCAAGAAGTAGTGGAAAAACAAGAATATAGCTAGAGAAAAACCAGAATAATACCAAAGAGATCACCTTTATTAAAGATAGCAATGTTCACTTTCATCTAATACAATAATATCCAAGACAAAGATATCTAATACCTCCTACTCTTATTTATACTAAATCTACCTTCTAAGGAAACTTCTAGAGGAATATCTTTCTAGAAGCGGAAGATTCTATTAGGTCTTCTTACATTGAATTATTCTCCTTTATTTATTAGGACTTATTAACTAATGCCGACCTTTATTACATAGAAAACACATCCTACTCACTAATGATCCACAAAAAGGGGTTAGGATCGGATCCTAACAGATGCTACCTTATAGAGAATGAGGAAATAAATATTCAAATTCATGATCTCATCCAAAAGGGCCACATTCAACTGAGTTCCTCTCCTTGTGGGAGCCCAATTATGTTGGTGCAAAAGAAGGATGGAACATGGTCACTCTATATTGATTATATATCCCTAAAACAATTCGTTGTCAAGAAATGATAACCAATCCCACATATTGGCATTCTTGTTTATTAGATTAAGAGTGCCAAGTTATTTACTAATATTGATCTAAATACATGCTACCATCAAGTTTCGATAGAATAAACTAATGTATGGACAACATCCTTAAAATATAAATAATTCCTTTTTGGGTGTTTTTCCATGCCTTTTGGCTTGAATAATGCTCCAACAACATTCATGAGGATGATGGATGATATCTTGTCATTGTTCACAAAATATTTTGTGGTCATATCTTTGGATGTCATCCTCAACTTCAATTGGACCATGGGAGAAAATTCGTAGCATATTCAACGGGTCGTGAGAACCCTACGAAAACACACGTTATACACCAATTTAGAGAAATTATCATTTGGAATGCAAAGAACTCAATACTTAGCTTACATTGTGGATGAACATGGGGGGCATGTGGACCCAACCAAGATATAATTCATTCGTGATTGGCTAGACCTAACAACTTTGGCAGAGATCCACATATTCTTAGGCTTCGATAAATTCTACCATAGGTTATTATTTTAGTTCTCTCATATCATTTGGAACCTATTTCAAGTGACCAAAGGTGGAGTTGTTAGCACTGAGAGTCACCCTCAGATTGCAAGAGGATAAGACCATTACCCATCAAAATGTTTGTGGAGGTAGGTTTATGAGTGGAGGTCAAATGGACAAAACTCAGTACAAGAATGTTTTAACATAGAAACTGGACAAGCAATGCATAGGTAAATGAGGTCCTCATTAACTTTAGTCAATAGTTTAAGGTTAAAGGTGAGTAGAGGGAAGACTTAGTGAGAAAGGTGGACAATTCTGCCATCCGGATTTCAAGAAACTTGGTGAAGAAAAACTCAGGAACAAGAGAACTCTTAAACTCAAGTTTAAGGTATTGAAATATATCACAACATCATAATAATCAAACCTCCATTACCATGCATCTACAACAAATCGTCTGGATCTTCCATGTACAAGCATTTCAACATAAGAGGAAACAAGGAAACAAACAAAATACTGAAACAGGTCACAACAACATTATAATCAAACCTACATTACAATACAACTACAACCCTCATCTGGATCCTCCATGAACGAGTGTTTCAGCACAGATTTAAACAAGATGATGAAAGAAGCTGAGTTCTATTAATGATAAAGTCTCAAGTCTCATACATAACTAGAGAACAAATCAGGTATCTAAATATTACAAAATAGGGATCTCTGCTCAACCATTCGACCCCATAACAAAATATTGAACTGATCTATTTATACTCCGATCAGTCCATAACTTCCAGGAGTGTGATCTGGCCATCCCATTCAAGGCTTTTCATCTGTGCATCCTTCTGTCAGACTGTGTGTGTTTTCTCCTATTAGACGCAAGATCATATCAATATGGTCTTGCAAGAAGAAACCGTCCATGATGGTACCTTGGGATGACAGTTTTGTCTCCTTGGCCACAACGCCCATGCTTTATATTTAAGGACTGAGCTAAGGTTTTAGCTATCAATCCTTTTTCATTAACTGAATCCTCCTCGAGATTGGAGCGCGGTTGGATGACTAGCGGGTGAACACCTGTCACTGTTGGATACAACATTATATACACACGTGATTTTGGGACCGTCGAAAGCGGTTTGGACCCACACCTCTTCTGGGACTGAAATGGACCATATTCCGCCACATAGCCTCCACGCAATACCATAGTTTGGATTTCAGCCTTCCTTCGAATTTTAATGCCTGTGCAGCTTATGGCGTTGAAATGATTGGTGACTGTTGATTCGATCATGATCTACGATCTGGGCACGCTTGCTATTTTATCCCCCCTTGCTAAAATTTTATCCACCTGCTAACTATGTAATCCCTCCAACTGCACTTGGAGATAGCGCTAAATTGAACTGCACAGAGGATCTCTACCGCTGCAAATTGCACTTGTCCGCTCGCTTGCATTCATAGCTGTCACTCATGACTATGGACAATATTATGTGATAACATAAACTAAAGCCAAGGTTTCCTAGTCTGAATTGCAACAAAAAGCATTCCAGGATATGAAGCATCACCTTTGGTTCACACCAGTCCTCATGTTTCAAGACCTACAATTTCCATTTGAGATTGAGACAAATGTCTTTGAATATGCTATTGGTGCATTCCTCACTCAGAAAGAACATATAGTGGGAGATCATAGTGAAATTCTATCTGATGTTGTTCATAGATATCCCACCTATGACAAGGAGATATACTCCATTATGTATGCTAACATTAGAATCATTATATTAGGGAAAAGGAAAAAAATCATCCACACTAATCACAAGCCTCTGTAATTCATACAGACACAAGGAAAGTTGTAAAATGACTGTCATTATAAGTGGTCCACATACCTTAAAAAATTCCACTTGAATATTAATTACAAGTAGGGTAGCACCAAATGTGTTTCAAACTACCTTAGTCGGCCCCTAATTATGGCACTAACCATAGTTCTTAACTCATGTGGGCATGAGACACATGGGAGGCCGCAATTATACAACAATAAATATGAATTTGTTGTTACTTATCAAACACGAAGTGCAGGAAAACAATTCTGAGACATCCACCTCCAAGGTGCACTCTTGTGCTATCTGGGCCATGTTTGTGTTCCTTCAAGAGAGCATGAAAAGATAATTTGGGAGGCACATTACAATCAATTGGAAAGGAACTTCAGTGTGGAGAATATAGTAGTAGTACTTCATAAGTATTTATATTTCCCAAATATTCAACAATATATTAGACAGTATATTGAGTCATGCACTACCTATATCATCAATAAACCATCCATCAAGAAGCAAGGGTTGTACACTCCACTCCTTTCCCTAGATAAGCCTTGGGGGTTAGTCTCTAAGGATTACATGTCAATTTTTCCTCCACTAAACATGGTCACCATTATGTCTTTTTGGTCATAAATCAGTTCTCTAAGGTGGCCATTTTGGCACCATGTAAAAAGAGTATCACAAATGAGACCATTTCTAGGCTCATCTTTGATAATGTTTGGGTTCATTTTGTACTACCATGGATCATTATTTAAGATAGGGATGAAAGGTTCCTTAGTACCTGTTATGACCCAAGGGGGACATATATATAGCTTTATGTATATGATATGACCCTAAGGGGGGGCATATATGGGCTTAAATGTACATGTAATGTGTAAATACATATGTAATAGGGTCAGCCTAGTGATAAAGGGGCCTCATGTGCAAGTGTGAATATCTATATATAAGAGATATTGTATTCATTATTAGGGGGAATTGGGAAGTATGAAAGGTATTTGGTTATTTCGAGGGGGTTCCCCTATTCTTTAAGGAGTTACGATGTAAATTATGTATATTGGAGTTGTGCTCCATGTTGACATTCTGTAGCTCCGGTTCAATATGAAATAAAATAAAGCAAATAAGCTAGTGTATCTCGGGGGAAGTAACCAGGTTTTTGTGTGTACTTCTGTTATTTTATGATATTTTGAGTATTTTGATCATAACATTTGGTATCAGAGCTCAAGGTCTTGGGGTTTCGCTGCTACACCTAAGACACCTTGGAATTTTCTCTATAACTAGTTTTCTACGATGTTTTAGAAGGAACCCCTTGGACAATATTTAGTAAATTGATCAAGGTAAGTGGGGTTAAAATTACATCTCCTGAGGCCTTATACTTTCAGAGATATAGCTTGTGTAAGATAGGGTTCTAAAATCATCTTGAATTTAGTCATCTCAGAATGTTCTTTATAAAAACAATTTTGTAACATTTCCTACCCTGAAATCCACAGGATATTCATAGAAATTATTCAGGTATCTTTGATAAAAATTTCAGATTCTGGGTCATCCTAATTTTGTATATACACCCTGTGTAAGATAGGGTATTTCACTAGTCCTATTGACTAGTCTCAAATAGGTGTTCCGAGTAAAACAACCATAACGTCTTCATAGAGGATCCAAATTGAGTGATACTATTTTAATTGAATAGTGGACATGCCATAGTATTTCTAGTACAATTTTCAAAATTTCATATCAATTATTGTGCACGGGGAATGTTGTACAAGTGGTCTCTTCTGGAAAGGCCAAAAATCATTAAGGTGTGGGGAAGTTACCATAACTTCCACTTGGAACATCTAATTTTGGTCAGACACGTGGCATTGTAGAGAATAAATTGCAAAGTACTACAAGTAAAAAATTCATACTAATAAGGGCCGAAATTGCAGATATACATCAGAATTAAGGTCGACCAGGAGGACAGGCTCCAAATCAAGGTTTCCAAGGTATGTTGAATTAAAACTATCATAAATTTTGATTGGAATGTCCAATTGAGCTGATTCAAAATCCATTGGAAGGATAAAAAATAGAAGAGAATATTGGAACAAGGATTATAACTATTTGAGACATTTATCCTTAATATATTGAGGTTGGAAGTCAATGATTTGGGTTAGACCTCAATTAAGAATCAATGATAATACCTAAATTTACAGGACATGAAGATAAAGATGAAATCAATCATATGGAAAGGTTGAGGTTGGTAAAAGAATATAATATGACTCCTACAAAGGAAATAGATTATTTTTTTGATTAATCTTAGAAGCAGTGGATGAGTGTTGATCAAAATACTATATGAGACTTCACATGGGAAGAATTTGAAAAACTCTTCTTAGATAAATGGATTAGGGATACAAAAATGGAGGAATTGTATAGAATTCAAGATGAATTAAAAGAAGCAAAGGAATATATTAAAAATAAGGGTGAGGAGCTATCTAAGATTTGATCCCTTAACAAATCACTCATTAAGGAGGTTAAGAACTTAAAGCAAGAAAATAATAGTAAATCAAAGTGGGAAAATGATGAGTCAAGGGAAGATTTGAAAAAGAAATATGAAGAGATATGTAGATTATGAAACCATAATAAAAAACTATTGGATGAGGTCAAGAGATTGGAATAAGAAAAGAAGAATTTTCAAAATCAAGAAGAAAGAAGGATATTGGATGAATAATCTACCAAAATACTGAAAGATGAAATTTGCATGAAGTTTGAGGAATCCTTAAATAATGATAAGGTAAAATCAGAAATACAAGCCAGAATTGAAGAAGGACGTCAAAATTTGTTAGATGGGATCACATTGCAGCTTCAAAAGGAGAAAGAAGAAAAGATTCAAGAAGCTCCACATAAGATACTTGAAGAAGTTGAACTCCATCTAGAGGATGTACATTCCAAATATGATGGTGTTATCTTGAAGGCTAGAGTAAGCAAATACCAAGCAAAGATGATCGAGGATTCCATTGTCGCTGAAAATAGGATAGATGAAATGCATGTGCAGAGTGAAGGAAGACCATCAAATGTGAAACCATATAGACACCCTCATTACCAAGAAGCATTTCAAGGAAGACAAGAAGGATGATATCAAAATTATGAAGGAAGAAGACAAAATACTTGTCAATATTTATGGAACAAGGCATCACCAAACTACTCTTCAACAAGTTATTATCAGAGACCAACAACGACTACAAATTGGAGAAGCTTTAACAAAAATACATGGAATCAAAGGAAAGAAAATTATTCAACAACTAGACACCAAGGATTAAGACTGAAAATAATTGATTTTGCATGGATAGATCATCAACAATGGAAAGAATAAAGTAGGAACATAAGAAAATCATATTACTTGGTTTCATCACACGTGAAGACTTTAAATGCAAATCTTTGAGGACAAATCTTTTTGAAGGAGGGTACTATGTTATGACCCAAGGGGGGCATATATATGGCTATATGCATATGATATGACCCCAAGGGGGGGCATATATGGGCCTAAATATACATGTAATTTGTAAATACATATGTAATAGGGTCAACCTAATGATAAAGGGGCCTCATGTGAAAGTGTGAATATCTATATATAAGAGATCATGCATTCATTATTAGGGGGAATTGGGAAGTATGAAAGGTATTTGGTTATTTGGAGGGGGTTCCCCTATTCTTTAAGGATTTATTGTGTATCTTATCTATATTGGAGTTGTGCTCCATGTTGACATTTTGTACATGGTATTTACACATTACATGTACATTTAAGCCCATATATGCCTCCCCTTGGGGTCATATCATATAGATATAGCCATATATATGCCCCCCTTGGGTCATAATAGTACATTTTGGTCCATCCTATGGTATTTGATGGAGACCAAGTTGACCAAATCAAATTCCTTTCACCCCTAAATGGATGGGAAAATGGAAGTGGTCAACAAGATGATTGTGCATATCCTGCGCATGTACAAATCCGAGCATCCACATAAATGGGATGAGAGAATTCAAAATAGGTATAACAGATCCATACATATCTTTATTGTCCATATCCCTTTTTAGGTGTGCTTTGGATTCTATCCATTGGCCCCCATCTATGTAGCTCTTTCCATTCCATATTCACTGACAAAATCCTCCCATGCTTATGCCTAGGAAAAAATAGTAGTTGTTAGTACTAGATTTGATCCTGTCACCAATATGCACGTTCGTCGAGGTTATAAGGCTGAAAATGGATAAGATAGTGACAAAAAGCCAACTTATTGAGCCCCTGGACTAGAAATTATAGCATATTTCGAGGTTCCTTCAAGAGAATGTAAAAAAATCAAGCTCTAGGTGCATAAAGAAAATATTTTAGCACTCAAGCACTTATCAGAAGAAAATCAGGGCCTATCATGCTCCAAAAGGACTTAAGATATCTAGGATAAAAGATTTATCATGAGTGTTATCACTGAAATTTCGTCCGCACAGGGCGACAAGAACTCCGCATCATCAGCACAGAAAAACAGTCATTCATGGCACAAGGATTAACTCCACAGCACAACAAAAGGGCCAAAACTATACAAAATTGGCTAAAAAATTAAAAAGCGCATCACACCCATGGAAAACGCGCCCATGCGCGCTATATCTTCGTACATCGGGCGCATATGCGCGGCTGTGGAGTACAAAACCCGCGCGCCTGCCAAACGGCGCATTTATGAAGCTGGTCGGCCTCCCAACCACTATTGGATCGGCTCCCAATTCGATTTGACATCAA
>ML777567.1:1324996-1335804 GCA_009831015.1 Picea engelmannii | reverse complement strand
GGGACGTCTCCCTTGGACCAGCCATCCTAAATAGAAAGAGCTCCCCATCGAGGTGACAGTGGGTGGGGAAGCTCCTGTTACGCCGGTTTTAAGCCTTGACTCAAGCTGCCTAAACCCTTCCTACAAACCGTGCGATAACAAGCTTCAGCCAAGTGGTCTATTATAACTTTGACCCTAGTTGATTGGTTGTCTTGGAGACCATCCTATTGAGGAGCTCTCCTAGCAAATCCAAGGAGGAACCCATCTATTATTGAAGTTCTAGCATTGGGGGCAATAGTCCTTCGACTCTAAACCCAATGATCTAGAAGTCTATCCAACCAATCTTGAACTTGCAAGGTCACAATTGCATAAACTAAGAGACATCTTAAGGTAAAGGTAAAAGGTAAAATCTCTCAATTTCTTCAACCACTTATTTTCAAATTACTTAAATCATTTTTATTTACCAAAAAATCATACCCTAGCTTAGCACTTCATTTTTATCTTTTGTAAGCTAGTAGATCTTGGGGTTTTTGTTGTTTGGTAACTTCCCTACCCCTAGATACATATTCCCTTGAGTTTTATGCTTCATTGAATATCATTACAAGGGAATTTCTTGAGAAATAGTGTGCAGATCTGCGTTATTACACCCAAGAAAACTTTCAGATCTACACTCTTGTTGACAATAAAGAGGGCGCATATTGTAAGTATCTACTTCCTAAACCTCTTTACATTTATTCCAAATCTGATTTACAAGTCTTATCTTCCTTTTTTGGTTATTATAGAGTAAAAATATAATCCAAGAAGCAATTTTATTGGCTGTAGAAAATTTTAGGTTTTGACCCTAGGCGGAATTGAACCCCAATTCTGTAAAAGTATTTCCAGCCAGCTGGAAATTGATTTTTGCAGCAGATCTGAAGGCTCTAGGGCACATAATTCACTTTTACTTCGATGTCATATCCTCTGAACCCATAGATCTGTTGATCTAGTGTATTCCTACACTTGTGGGAGGCCTCAAAAGGCCATTTCCTTTGTCGTTTTCTGCGTATTATAGTGTTTTTGCAGGTATGATATAACAGGACAGTGAGGAAATATCACATTTATTGTAATGTCCCTTTCCAAATAGGAGCTCCAGAGAGGAGGCTTAATGGTCTAAACAGCCCCATCAAACTATAGCCAGGGCCAAAAAGGGGTAAACAGGGTTACTAGAGGTCACTCCAGCCAAGGGTGTTATATTTTGAAAGTGACAATGAGCTAAAAGTGGCTTAAAACGCTTTTAAGCCAACTTGAGCTAAAAATAGAAAAGACGAGCTAAAAATAAAGTCAACGGCGAATTAGGGTTTCGGGAAGCTATAAGAGAAGGTAAAGCGACCTAATTCATCATTATGCAGATTTTGACTTGTCATTGAGGAGAGAGGTGCATCTCAGGAGAGATAGTTCAGTGGATTCCGGGAGGAATACAGCAGTGGTTGATTTCGGTGTTGAGAGACACACCCTAGTCACCGGGGAGATCACACAAGTCTTCCATCAGTCTTCAGCAGCAGTTCTACAAGATTCAGCAGCAGGGGCGCACTTGTTTAGCAAGAGGGCGCAACTTCTGAGGAGGTTTAGTGGATAGACTTGTCCCATTCATGGAGAGTTCAGAGATTCCCCTCCGACCCAGTTGAGAGAAAGGCCAGGTGCATCTTTTTCCTAGTTTCTTGTCAGATTCCGACAAAGGAATCATTTGGGGCGCATTTTCCAGACATTGGGAGTGCGACACTTGGGAAGGACAAATTTGGGGTTCTCGAGCAATCATCAGATCAAATCCATGGAAACCCTTCCTACCCATTTCACAGTAGGCCAAGGCGATCAGTTTGAGACACATATCAGTTGATTGCGACGGTGGAATCACTAGGGCGTAGTTTTCCAGTAGCATAGGGGTGCATTCCCCTAGGGGGATCCATCCGAGGTCTAGACACACTAGCAGAGGGGCCAATCAGTCACCAGGACTAAGAGGGACAGTAGGGCACATTGTTTGGGACAGTTTTCAAGCCGATCCGAGAGATCTAGCCACCAGGGCAAACTTTCCCGACTTGCAGCAGTTACCGTGTGAGTTGCCATAGCTCCAAATCATCCATTGATCCCACAGTGTTCATCTATTATCGGGTATTATCTTTTAGTTTGCTTATTGTATTCCGGCTAAGATCATGTTGTCATTGATCTAGCCGAGTGATTTATTTTAGTCAGCCGCATTCGGCATTTGTACTCCGCAGAGATATCATAATATAAGCTTTGCAGTCTTTTGTCGTAATTGTTATTTGTATGCTCATTTATATGTTGTAAACCATTAATCATACACACATATTAGCAGAGATTCCTAGACTAGTCGAATCTGGGATATTACATTTACAGCCACTTATTGCAAGATATTTACATCACAAATCATCCGAAAGTGGTAAGGACATTCAACCCTTCTTTTGTGCATCATTTGGTCAATATGTTGGAGAGTTTGGGGTAAGTTAGCTTGTTGTTTTGTTACTGTATTTTCTACATTATCTTTTATTTCAGCAAGCATTTAAAACAATTAACTCCTACCTTCACCCAGTGTACTTTGTTTAGGCACTGGTCTTAGCATTCTTGTGGTGAAGTGATAATTTGCGGGAAACCTCCCAGAGCCTCTTAGCGTAGGAATTTGGCTCAAACAGGGAAGGATAGGTGTTGTGGAGACATTGGGCACCTATCCCCTGTGTTGTTGCCATAGCAGACTACGAATCTTGGTGGTCTGCTAATTTGGACGGTAACACAGACCATAAATTTGTCCAATATTCCAAAGAATTCATGCATTATACCCAATATAACATGGCTTGAAAATTTATAAATAACAACATCCACTAAGCTGGAAAAAATATACACTTTTATTACCCAAAACAGGCCCCATAATATGAAACATTTCTGCATTCTTTAACATAAAATAAGACTAGAAAAATTCTGAGCATACCCCCACTATACTTGGCTGGAAATTTCTGCAAGATATAACAATCTGAAAAGCATGTTGTCCTAAACAAAAGTCATCCCCCAAAATGTAATTTTCAGCTGAAAATTTGTGCATGAAAATGTGATAGATGAAAGCATATATGACTGAAAAAATCTGCAAATTTGTGTCCCAAAATGTAAGCCACATGCTTCAAAAAGTCTGCAATATTCATTGTGATACATGGCTGGAAAATAATATTCAAATTTTCGGCAAAAGATTCTAGCCTATGTCGCTGCCCAAGAGGCCAAAAATCTGCAATACTATCCTCCTTATCTTGGTTGTTCTCTTCATCATCACATAGGGGCAGGACCACATCCAATCTTTCTTCAACCTTCAAGGGGTTATCTACTAAAACAGCCATCTCAATTTCATTAACAAGTGCAACGTTAATTTTGGAAATTTGAGAAGGAAAAATGTTCACCAAACCTACTTCTTCCTCATATGCTTGATCTTCTAAATGATGCTTGGATGCTTGAATGTTTTCCTCATCATCTTGTTCTTTGTTACCCCCTCTGACCGAGGGGTAACTAGAGGAGATCATTCTTCATGATCCACATTGTAGACAGTGGTCCTAGAGATGATGATTGGCATTCTCCACGGACAGCAGCCCCTTAGATGCCTCTTCCTCATCATTGCTCGACTCATTCAATTGATCATTGTGCTCATCCGATGATGGATGTCCAACACACATAAGGTACATTAGCCACTGTTTCATACAAAGAGTTTACATTTAATGCATTGGGCATTTAGGTAAGGATCATGGGTTGAGGTCAAATAATGAATCATGCTGCTTGGAAGTTATGCTTTTCCCCTTGCTTCACCTTGGTGGCCATCATATGTGCTCTAGTCAAGTGTTGTCACTCTTGGGGAAAAGGAGTACCACTGGGAGGCCTTGGTAAGGGTAACGTACCCATACCTTTCCATACTTAACACTTTCCATCTATCTTCCTTTCGTTGTCCTATCTTTTGGGAATGGTTGTTACATGTATCCCAAAATGTTTCATACTTCATTCTCCTATGAGAAGAAGGGGCTTGAATGCTCAAGGTTGATGCAGTTGTAAGAAAGAATGGGAAGAGCATGTTATAAATTCAAAATGCAAAAATAAATGAATGGATATAAATGATAAATCAAAAGCCAAGTAAGCTTGAGCTCTTACCACTCGCTACAAGGCCATCACCCCAAGTACTAATGCACTGAATGCACATCTAAAGAAAGGACTTAGTTGAATTATCCTGAAGCAATAAATGCATAAACCTGAAAAAGGGCTTGCAAAGTAAATAAATGAATATAAAAAGGCAAGATAAGGGGTGGAAAGAAACAGTGCCGAGGAAAGGGTAACTCAATGCATTAAGCGCTCCCTCTACAAAGGCGCTCATGGAGATGAACATCACGTGGCCTTGCATGTCAATGACACCATGACAATGAAGTAAACCTTGGGTCATACCATTCACTCACACTTACACTTTGATGGGTTTCTTGGAAAATACTCCTCTACTTGGGTACTGGCACACCTAATAGCGTTCTATATGGTCCTCCCACACTTAAACTTGGAAAATTGCATAAAGTCGTAAGCTAGTGTGAAGTTTTAAGAAGATACCTAGTGTGAACTACTTACGTGGTTTTTACATTAAAATGTAACTCACTTTTTCTTATTCATGACTCTTGTGTCCATGATGGTTGGTCTCACCTGATTCTATGAGCCCTTGCTTGATGATGATGCACACTTGGACATGGTCCTCTGGAAGACGTTCTTGATGCTTCTCCCACACTTCATGGAGGACGTTGCACACTATATGGATGTCATTGGAGCCTTTATGTTAAGCATTGGACCATGTGATGACTTGGCATGCCTCTTGACAGCCTCCGACACACCTTGGACCTTGGATGTTGCACTTTGGATATAGGATGTTGTACCATGAGCTTGACGTGTCACTTGGAGATGGTATGGAACCCCTGGATGACGTTGCACCCCTTGAGGACATTGAGGCTTGGTTTGATGACATGGCATGTGATAATGATAGTACACCTCTTCGGAGGGATCATGGAGCCCTTTCTCTTGATGACGTCTTACCCTAGCTTGAGAATGTTGCACTTGTGATGGGACGTCACACTTGAGGATGATGTGACATTTGCTTGAGCCAACCTAGCATGTTGGATGATGAGTTCACACCTTTTTGATGAGGAGATGTGACCTTCTTGATGAGGAATGACTTTTGATGATACTTTGCACCTTTTGGGGAGAGACATGACTTTTGGAGCATTTGTACTTCATTTGGAGATGACGTCACCCTTTATGAGGCTTCTACACTCACATATGTGGCATTTTTAAAGGACGTTTTCATGATTTTTCATTGTATCTTTGTTTTAGAGACATATTTGGGGGTCGACCTAGACCTATCCACCTTGTATCATGGATCTATTATGTTTTTAGGGGCTTTTAGTGGATATTAGCTCAATGAAGGGAAAGCGCTTGGTTTCCTCATATAAATCGAGGAAGTGCTCCCTCATTTATTCATCATTACTACTTGTGGAGGATTACTACTACTCGTCTCTTCTTTACTTCTCTTTTGCCTATGGATGAATAGCTAATGTGAGTCCCATAGTTTTTAAACTTGGAACCAAACATCAACTTGGTCCCCTATCAACTCGAACATCAACTCAAACTCGGATTGACTCGGACCGGTTTGATTTCAATGACTCAGTTCACTAAAAAATACATTAAATAATTTAATATTTTTAGGGAAGTTATAACCAACAGTGTAAGATTGTAGAATGTTACCACAAATGCGAACAGAAGTATTTCACCCACCAGGGACCTCTTAAGGTTCATTTTTAACCATGGAATTATGCATTCATAAGCATAATATAACCATCAATATCCATAGAGAGATTCAATTGTGACAGTGAGTTCATTCCATCATCATTAGAGCATAAAAGCAGTGAACAGTATATCCCACAACAATGTTTTAAAAGATGTCAATCTCAGATATCATGAGAGTACCAGCGTTTAGGGCCCAGGCCACCTTTACCACCATATACTCAAAACAAATTACTGATCATATAATAATATTCATAGCATAACACCACAATATTCTAAAGGAAAATTTATATGAGGCTTCTGCTAAGAGATAGTATTTGATCCACGAGAAAATATATCAGTCCTTAGAGCATTATATACTATGTGTTTAGGGCAGATTATCACCACTTGTTGATCTGAGATGAGGAAAATTCATTGAGCCGGTTTGAATCGGCCAGCTATCCATTCAACTGGTTTGGTGAGTCGATATCCCCTCGAGCCGGTTTTAAATGCTAGCATGTGACTTCTTGGAGAGATGATCTTTGGATGCTTTTTCAAGTCTGATGGATGATTTTCATGATTAGGGTTTCATGGATGAGCATTGATTTACCTGGTAAGTGTTCTTTCTAAGTCTTTGTGGATTTATTCATGAATGTATTAAGTGTGGATGTTCTTACCAAAGTGGTGATAGTGCATTTTCCTTGTATTTCTCTTGAATAGATCTCATCTTGTAAACCCTAAGAAGGTTTGTAGTGGACTACCTTCCCTTGATATCATTTTTCTAAATCTTGTTTTAGGTCATAGGAATATTTTCTAAGGTTTGTAGTGCACTACCCTAGTTGTTTTCCTATAGGATAAATGTCTAAGGTTTGTAGTGGACTACCCTAGTTGTTTTCCAATAGGATAGCTTTCTAAGGTTTGTAGTGGACTACCTTAGGGTTTATCCAAAATCCACCCTTGATATCATCTTCTAAAGGTTGCTAAATGATATAGGACAGCTTTCTAGGATTTGTAGTGGACTACCTTAGTTGTCTTTCTATAGGATAGATTCCTAGGGTTTGTAGTGGACTACTCTAAGGTTTCATCCAAGGTCCTTCTTTCACGTTTGCCTTCAAGAAAGCCCATAGTTTTAACTCCATATGCCCCAAAGGAATAAAAGGCACTAGTCTTAACTCCCTTTTAACAAGTCTTTAAACCTAAATTCACCTTTTCTTTTATTGTTCTAGGGTTAGATTAGGGTTTGAAGCAACTACTCTTCAATTTTCAGCCATAGTTAAGCTTGATGTCTAGGGTTTAAATGGCAATTTTTACCTTAAAGTGTATCTTGTTGTCATTTATTGTATTGCTGATTTAATTTTCAGCCCTCTAGGGCTTGACGTCTTGCATGGTTAGGGCTGTTATATTCTCTTTTCATTTTAGCAAGTAATTGTTTGCAAAACCCTAGTTTGAATTGTATTTTCCAGCCCTAGTTTATTGCGTGCTTAACTTGATACATCACTGAAGATTATCATCTATCACACAAGTTTTACAACGACCATAGCTTTTTATTTGTTTTGTAGTGTTTGGAGTACCTTCTTGACCTATCTTAACTTGCTAGATATCATTAATTGTCTTGGATACTTCACATAAACAAATCTAGAAATTGCTTCATTAAACCACCTTATGCTTACCTTGAAAACCTTGATCTAGTGGTGTATGTTTGAGTAGCTAATATAGGAGGCCGTAGACTTGATCTTATCTTGCTACTGGATTCCTTAAGGTTACTAGGGAAGCCTCCCTTGTGTTGGATTTCATCCTTCGCTAAAACAAGGGAAGTGATTGCTAAGGTGACAATGGTAACACTTCCATGTTACACTTGTCTTAGCCCTTGTGAAAGGCTTTGCACAAAGGTGCTAGACATTGTGATAAAATTCTTCATGTGCATGGCCTTCTATGGAGTTTTCATATGCTTCACTAAGGCTTTCAACAATCTCATCACCTTTGTTACCCCCCATGCCTAGGGGTAACTAGAGGAGATCATGCCTCATGGCCCACAATGAAGACAGTGATCCCGATGATGATGATGATCAGCATGTCCACTCATAGCAACCCAGTAGCCCTCCTCAGATGCCTCTTTCATTCTTAATTAGAAAAGCTCATCACATCTAATCAACACAGTCTTTGGGAGATGGTAAGCCAACATCACCATGACGTACATTAGTCCTTTCATATAGAGTGTTGTGTTTAATATATTAGGCATGTGAATGAGGATCATTGGTTGAAGTTGGATAATGAATCATAAGCTCAATAAGTTATATTTGTTTGCTTGTTTCACCTTGGTGGCTATCATTTGTACTCTAGTCCCGTGTTGTCACCCCCAAGGAAAAGGGGTATTAATGGGGGGCCCTCACAAGGGTAATGTTTTGTTTCCCCGCCATACTTAACACTTACCATCCTGGAGCCTATCACAGTTTACTAAACTTGGATAATGGGTCATGGTTCATTCTCTCATGAGAAGAGGAGCTAAAGGCCCAGAGGTTGATTGCAGATGCTAATAAAAAATACAAAGAAAGAATATTATTAAAGAAAGGAAGAAATGGGATAGAAAGGACTTTTAGAAGCCAGTCCATACATGAGCTCTACCCTTTCCGCGTTCGCCCCAATCCCAAAGCAATGAATGTTAATGCTTGAAACCTTATAAAGGGGACTTGCAAATTAATAAAAGGACAATATAAAAGGCAGATTAAGGGGTTGGAAAAACGTAGCACCTAGAAAGTGGTAACTCGAGAGCAAGCACACCCTCCACAAAGGCGCTCATAGAAATGGACTAAATGATTCCATAAGCCATGAAGTAAGCCCAGCACGTTTCACTATCACATTTATTCCTGAAGGGCTATTTTCTTTCCTGATTTCCCAAGACGTATCCCTCTACTTGGGTTTTTTCTTTCCTGTTTTGGTTGGCACACCTAATAGGGTCTGATGATGGTCCTCCCATACTCAAACCTGCCAACTTATATAAAGTCTTGAGCTACTGAGAAGTTTGAAGGGGATACTTGATATGAATTGTTTATGTGGATTCTATATTAAGTGACAGCTTACTTTGTATGATCTAAGGATTATTGGTGTCTCCGCACTTTGAGCTCCAAAACTTATTATTGGTGTCTCCTCACTTTGAGCTCCAGAACTTATTTCGATGAAATAGGGTGTGATATTTCCTCACGAATGTTTATCATACACACACAAACACGGTACTACAAAGGCAATGGCAAGGGCAGTGTGATTGAAGTGTTGGGCATGCTGGAATAGCGAACAGCTATTCTTTTGAGCACTATTTTAAGCACAATTGGCACAAGCAAAGCTTCTTCCAATGAAAGAAGAAGATGGCATATAATGTTGTTCAGATGCGCTTTCAGGACACTGTAGAGAATTTAAAGAATGTTGTCTCCTCTTTGGCAAAGGCAAAGAAATGGAGGAGCATTTCAGCAAGAAAGCTCAGGATCTATTGGAAAAAAATCAAAGTTGAAAACTTGAAGATGTTGACAGCAACTGTTGATACCAACCCGGCCACTCAACTTTAGTGAAGAAAATTGATCTCAACTTTACTAATCCATTTCTCCACGTTCACACATACAATGTAAGTCACGCAAAACACGGTTTCGTACCACCACTTGAAGAATTAAGAAACCCAGAACAGGAAAACAAACAGTCTGTGGGCGGAGAGCTTTCAAACCATTATTATGGCAAAAGGATCCTTCCATTTTAACAAACAAAATTAATTCAAGATTTATATAAACTCCAAAACTCACCAAGCACCAGAGATACCATCTACTAAACCGTTGATTCTGTCGCCAGTAATGCAACCATTCTCCATAACCTCCTCTGCGACGTCTTTATCGATTGCCTCCAATGCTGCGAGGGCATTGCTCTGGATCTGGATTGGACCTCTGTACGCACCCTCTCCTCTGATGGCGCTCACATCCCTCTCCAACACTTTCACGTCGAAACCTTTCTTCTTTGCAGCCAAAGCTAATACTAGACCCCCTATACCGGCCCCCGCTATCAGAATCCGAACCCCAACAGAATTAGAATCCCCCTGTTTTCTTCTCTCTCGCTCTTCCTCCTTGAACATCGTCGTCGTCTTGTTGTTGTTTTCCTCTTGCAGTCGCTCGTGGGACGAGGCTGAAGTTGAGGATGTAGATGATGCAGTTTCCAATAATGAGCATGCCACTGGCATTCTACTTCCAATACACTTCAAATTTTTTGCAGACTTCCTGTTTGATTTTGCTATCAAATTTTGCAATCCCATGGATGGATCTTTCCGCAATTTTTCATTCCTAAACAGAGAAAGCGCTGATAATCCAGAAGATATGGGCACAGAGCCCTTGTAAATGGTGGAATATAGATGGAGATGGAAAGAGCTTGTTGCTGTTGTTGTACTACTGTATCCGTTTGCCATGATCGATCAATCGCACAGCAATTCCTGTACAGGAGTACGAGAAAAGAAGCGAGATTATTTATGTGATCATTATCAATAGAAGAATTGCAGCTGCTGCAAGCACCCACCAATTACAGAATATATATATCGCCCCCACCAATTACAATTGCAGGGCGTTGCACAGGCCGTGGAAGTTATGAGCGTACTGGTGGTGGGAGCGAGCAGCCAGAATTTGGAAGATGGGGCTTTGTGGTTTTGAATACTCCGCAATTGCCTGCCATACCATGTAGTGGAAAACATTTTTATATTTTTTTATGTTTAAACAAGATAAAGTGTAGTGCGGTGCCAACATTATCATCTCCATCACTCTTGCAATAATTAAAACAATATATATAAATTGTGTACGGACTAATAGGTGTCCACAGATGGTCCAATCTGGATTTGAGATGATAAATAAATGGATGGGTAATGCTTCGTCCTATAACGCACCACGTGCTGATGCTTCTCCGCCCACACATCAATCGAAAGAGTTCATTAATTTGTTTTCTATCAAATTAACCATATCCATCTGCGCTCATTTATACTCGATCACATAGCGGTATTT
>ML777567.1:1225870-1320966 GCA_009831015.1 Picea engelmannii | reverse complement strand
AGAAAGTTTTGTGGAATCTCCTTTCCTCTCTTCTTTTGATGTCTCTTCATTGTTGTCTATTTGAATAACTACTTTCCCTTTATCCTGAGATGGCTTCGCATTCATCACCTCTGTATTTTCCACTGCACTTTTCTTCATGTTTTTCACTTCCGCTTTCATGCGTTGCCATTCTGTTTTCCCCCATTCGAAGAGCTTCCTGTAGCAATGACACTTGCTCCTTCAGAAATTTGTTGTTTTTTGCTAAATCCTGGTTTTCGGCTATTATTCTATGGATTGTACAATCTCTTTCCAACTCTTTAGCTTCTACCGCTTCCAACCTCTCTTTTACCTATAACAGTTCTTTCACATAAAGATCAGATGACCAAGTGAGAGGTGTAGATGTAGGACTATATAAGGCATAGTCATCAATGACTTTTCCTTTTTCTTTAGACTTGTTGCCACCTACTTGCAAAGAGGACTTGTTTGAATGTTGCTTCTTGCGAAGGACCCAAGTGCTTTCCCTTTGAGACATTTTTCTCCTTGTCTGCTCCCCTTTCAGACGAGCTAGTCTTCGTTTTAAAATGCCCCGGTACTGTTTGGCATTAACCCAAACCCACTTTTCAGTTTTGGCTGATGAGGCAATTTTCACTTGCCCTATATCATTTGTTTCCACTAGTTCTAAAGTTTGATTGGATAAATGGACAACAAACACGTGTCACATGTATCATGACGCGTGTGATTGCCTCTAAGTTGTATCAATACGCTAGATTGTTCAATGGCCAAGATAATTGGTATCCTCATTAAAGACCATCGGAGTAGGAGCAATTATGTACTTTGGAGCACATTTCATGTTTATGAAGTATTTTGGTAAAAAAAAAAATTGTGATAGAGGGAGACATATGCTGACTCTCTATGATCGTTGTATAAAATTCTAAAATGATAGTTTTTTTTTGTCAAGAACTTTGAATCTTTAAGTGATAGGTTTATGCGGGGAACCTTGAACTTTGAAGTGATAGGTTCTTAAGTAGAACCCTCAAAGTGGTAGCTCAATTTATTATGCATGCTAGATTATATTTCATGTTAACGAAGTATTTTTGGAGTGAAGAAAAAGTGTGACATAGAGAGATACATGGCGAGTGCTAAGTACTTTTGAGAAACATTATTATGATAGTTGCCTGAATCTTGAAATGATAGGTTCTTGCATGGAACCCTAAATTTTGAAGTGATATATCCTTTACCTTGAACCGTGAACCTTGAAGTGATGGGTTCTTGCTCAAAACCTATCAATTCAAGGTTCGGGATTCCAAGTTGGAACCTATCACTTCGAGGTTCAACAAATTGTCATAATGATGTTTCTCAAGTGTCCTTAGCACTCACCAAGGCACACGGGCAGGGACTTGTCACTTCAAGGTTCAAGGTTCTAAGCAAGAACCTATCACTTCAAGGTTCAAGGAGCAATCATAATGGTGTTTCTTGGGCTTTTCTTAGCACTCACAAGACACGTGGGGTATAATTTTGATAATTGATTGAATTAGTGATATTGTTTTTAATGAAGGTGCATGAATAGCTTTTTTTTTCCCAAAGCGGTAAAAAATCTACAATACTTATGGCCACTGGCCTAGCCTTTATTGATACAGTCTCAAGACCTAGCTACATCATAGTATGCAAACAAAACCTGGCCATCTGAAATAACCCATCAGTGGTCCATCAGGGGGTAGACTTCCACTCCTACGAGATGTCTTTGGGTCTTGGGTTGTTATTGTTGATGATTATAGTTGTGTGAGACATCCTCCAGGACACAGACTGAGTGAGTTGGCCTAAGAGAGAGCACATGAGTTGGGTGTGCCCATGAGTTGGGTGTGCAGTTCCTCTCTAAGACAAAGATGGAACGATGTGTGCCCCTGTGTAGGGAAGATGCCCATGAGTTGGGTATGTCGTTCTCTCTGAGACGGAGATGAAACAATGTGTGCCCCTAAGAAGGGAAGATGCTCATGAGATGGTTGTATTGTTTGAGATGAAACGATGTGTACCCCTGTGAGGGCTGAAGGAGCCCATGTGATGGGTTTATTGTTCTCCTCTGTGCAGAGAGTTGAGATGATGTGATACTCCAAATGATTCTCCTATGAGACTCAGTGAGATAGAGATTTGTTGAGTAGGATGCTCATATGGATGAGCACAGGTGAACGTGATCCTAGTGGTTGAGCACTAGTGAGTGTGTATCCTAATGATTCTCTTGTGAGACGTAGTGAGATAGAGATCTGTTGACTTGGACGTCCATGTGGCTGAGCACAGATGGACATGCCCCTAGTGATTGAGCACTAGTGGGTGTGTGAGATCCCTTGCTATATTGTCTAAGAGATAGACTTACCTGTAACCCTAATTGTGATGTAAAGGGTACAAGTCAGCCCCACCATAAAGTGAAAGTTAATTAATGTAAAAGATAATTAATATTGTAATTATTAATTATATTCTAGGTTATTGAGGTTGGCTCTATTGTGCCAATAGACACCACTTTTGATGTGTCCAGTCTAATATAAATAAAGGTGATTTCCCCATTGAGGAAATACAACACACATGTGCTTTTGGAAATTTTAGCAAGCACAAGTTCTAGGGTGAAGTGTGCACGTCTCTTGGGTGCTATTCTTCTATATTTTGTGAGCACTCTTTTGTGTGCTAGGTTTATGGTGTGGGAGGTCTTTCTCTTGAAGAATATAGCAAAGGATTGGTTGGGTTTTCTTCCTTTGTTGAGAAGGATTTCCCAAGATACTTCTTGTGTACTTGTGCATGGTATTTCTTCTTGTGATCTTGGTTAATGTGTTATGAACATAATATATATAAATAAGATGTTCATAACATAATCATTAATTAGTAAATAGTTAGTTAGTAAATAGTAATCATTAATAATGAAAKGACATGTTTTCAAAAAGACATGTCTAGTGGTGAAAGGGCACCCCTGTGTGGGTATATAAACAAGCCCTCATTCTCAATTGTAACCATCATATTTTTATCAATTATTTATATTTTACATATTACTATACAATTGCATACCTGGTTATCTATTACATACTGCAGCAAATTGTTTATGGTGTAACTGCARCTGTCTATGGTTCAAGTAAAATGCTAAAATTGGAATGAACTTCATGCTTGAGACTAGCTTAATGAAAAATCAACATGGTATCAGAGCATAGGTATTGAAGAACCCATTGCAAAAGCATATACCAGTCATCGTCTCACTTCTACAGAACCGTACGACCCTCCTAGGGTTTCTAGAAAATTTGTACGACCCTCCTTTCTAAGGTGTTCCAGCACTTAATACTTGGATGCTAGGGCTAAAAAGTGCATAGGAGTGTATGACATCCTTCAATGCACCTCCAACAAGCTTCAGATTGCATTTTCGAGTATTTTGATTTTTTTGGCCCTAGTGTTTCACAGTTTTCTGTAGAAATTTCAGAATTAGGGTTTCTGCAGCTCATTGAAGGAGCTCTTTAGCTCACCAGTGTTCTTCTAACTTTCAAGGCTTATTGTTGGCAGTCATAAGCCCAACAAAACCTAAGGTTTCTATCCTATCCTAGCCGTTAGGTTTTCTAGCCCAATTGACAAGGGTTTGTGAAGAATCTAAAAATATGATGAATAGAACTATGATGGAAGACAATCTTGATGGATCAAGCAAATTCAGTTTCTAGAAGCCGAGACTTCAGAGAGATGAAGACATCAACATTTCAGCACTCTCAGGTATGGTTCCTACTAATGATGATACTTGGTTAATTGACAGTGGTGCCTCCAGACACATGACTAGTTTTAAAGATCACTTGACTAATCTTGTTGAGAAAGAGACCAATCTACATGTTGTCCTTGGAGACGATGCCAAATATAATGTGAAAGGGGTTGGAACTTCTACCTTCCAACTAGATTCTGACATGCAGCGTCAACTAAGTGAAGTACTATATGTACCTAGGACGAAGAGGAACCTTGTCTCCATTTCTGCCTTAGAAGACAAAGGCGACAAGGTTACCTTTTCCAAAGGAAGAATTCTTACATGGCACAAGGACTCACATATAAATTCTGCCAAAGTAACTGGTGTTCGAGAAAGCAACTTATACAGATTGACCATAAGACCAATCCAAGCCCCATTACATGATATTATCAGCTTGAGTGAGCTATGGCATAGGAGACTTACTCACATTCATTATAGAGCTCTCCCAACTCTAGGGAAAATGGTAACAGGCCTTCCAGAGATACAGATTTAGCATAAAGGTGTTTGCAAAGGTTGTGCTCTTGGAAAGAATGTTAAAGGGTCCTTCTTCAACAGTGATAATAGATCTAAGGAAATCTTGGACTTGATACATTCAGATGTGTGTGGGCCAATGATTGTTCCCTCCCTGAATGGATATTTGTACTATGTACTTTTCATAGATGACCACTCTCGAAAAACTTGGATTTACTTCCTAAAAAACTAGGATGGAGTCCTTGCAAAATTTCAAGAATTCAAAGCTCAAGTTGAGAACCTAACTGGAAGAAAGATCAAGGTACTAAGATCATATAATGGAGGAGAATACACCTCCAAGGATTTCAACAATTTTTGTATTGAAGCAGGGATCAAGAGGGAGTAACCAATTCCTTACAACCCTCAACAAAATGGGGTTGTAGAGAGGAAGAACAAAACTATCATCGAGGAAACCAAATCAATGATACATGATGTGAGTCTACCTATGACTCTATGGGAAGAAGCATGTATGACAATAGTATATGTTTAGAACATGAGTCCTCATCAGATCTTGAAGAACATAACTCTAGAAGAAGCCTTCACTGGAGTGAAGTCTGAGATTGGACACTTCAGGATATTTGGGTGCCCAGTATATTTTCATGTACCCAAAGAGAAGAGATCCAAGCTAGACCCTTCAAGGAGAAAGGGTCCATTTGTGGGATACCGTGAATCTTCGAAGGAATATTGAATCTACATCCATGGTCAGAGACAGATTGAGATAAGCAAAGATGTTACCTTTGAAGAAGAGATAGGCTTCCAAAGATCTAGAGAATCTTAGATGGAGATTGACAGTGAGACAATACCTTCTCCCCCTTCAACAGTTCAGAGGGAGACAAACATTATTCTAGTTGATCCAGTTGTTCCAGTTGATCCAGTTGCTCCAATTGATATTCCCATAGATATTGTAGTAAGGCATAAAAGACATGCTTGGGCTCGACAGACTCTACAGGAGGCAGAGAGACATGTAGCCCCTCAAGGGACATCCAGAGAGAGCAAGAGACCAAAGAGATTTTTGAGCTACCTTTCATCCATGAGCCACGTCATTAACTATGAGCCTTCTTGTCATGGAGAAGCTACAAGTGAGCAGGTATGGCAATATGCCATGACAAATGAATATCAACCTATCTTGAAGAATGATGTTTGGGATATTGTTCTGAGACCAGAAGGGAAGTCTGTAGTGACTTCCAAGTGGATTTATAAAATCAAGCATGTAATTGATGGAAGTATCGAGAAATACAAAGCAAGATTTGTAGCCAGAGGATTCTCACAAGTAGAGGGAGTTGACTATGATAAGACATTTTCTCCAGTAACCTGATACACTTCCATCCGTTCTATCATTGCACTAGCTGCATCCATGGGTTGGAAACTACATCAGATAGTTGTAAAGACAACTTTTCTCAATGATGAGATTGAGGAAGAAGTTTATATCAAGCAACTAGTAGGATTCGTGATACACAACAAGAAATCTCATGTGTGCAGGTTGAAGAAAGCCCTGTATGGACTAAAGCAAGCACCTCGCGCTTGGTATGAGAAAATGGACAGATTCTTGATGAGTTTTGGCTTCAACAAGAGTGTTGTTGATCCAAACCTATATTACCATATTGTTGGCAACGAGTTCTTAATCTTGGTCCTATATGTGGATGACCTAATCCTCACTAGTTCAGAGAGACTCATTGTTGAATGCAAGCAAGCATTGACTGCTAAATTAGAGATGAAGGATATAGGTATGATGCACTACTTCTTGGGACTAGAAGTATGGCAGAGGACTGATGAGATTTTCCTGAGTCAAGGAAAATACACAGTGGAGATATTAAAGAAGTTCAGTATGACAGAATGCAAATCCATGCCTACACCAATGGTGATGGATTTGAAGAAAATGAATGATGTTGATTCAGGTGAGATTGATCCACACTTGTATCGACAACTGATTGGATCATTGATGTATCTAGTTAACACCAGGCCTGATATATGCTATGCAGTAAATGTACTTAGTCAATTCATGAGTCAGTCGAGACAGACTCACTGGATAGCAATGAAACATGTATTGAGATACCTACGAGGCACAACTGGATATGGCCTGAGATATGCCTCTAGTGTAGACTTGAGGTTGCAAGGATATGTCGATGCAGATTGGGCAGGGAGCGCAGTGGACTAGAAGAGCACATCCGGGTGTTGTTTTACCTTGGTATCTGCCATGCTTTCCTAGTGCAACAGGAAACAAATCTATGTGGCCTTAAGTATCGCAGAAGCAAAGTATATAGCCTTGAGTGTGGCGGTTCGCGAAGCAGAGTGGCTTCGCAAGCTTCTGAAAGATTTATTTGATCATGAGATGGACCCTATCATTATTCATTGTGATAACCAGAGCTGTGTGAAGCTCTATGATAACCATGTGTTTCAAGATAGATTGAAACACATTGAGATAAAATATCATTATATCAGAGACATGGTGCAGAGGAAAGTAGTACATGTGCAATACCTTCCTATCCATGAGCAAATTGCAGATGTCTTCACCAAACCGCTTGCCAAGACGAAGTTCGAGTACTTCCGTGAGAGACTTGTCCTGGTGGAGAATACCTCCCTAGCTGAGAGGGAGTGTTGATGATTATTGCCAAGAAAAAATTCGAATACTTCCATGAGAGACTTGGCCTGGTGGAGAATACCTCCCTAGATGAGAGGGAGTGTTGATGATTATTGCCAAGACGAAATTCGAGTACTTCTGTGAGAGACTTGGCCTGGTGGAGAATACCTCCCTAGTTGAGAGAGAGTGTTGATGACTACGGTCAAGATGAAGTTTAAGTACTTCGTGCGAGACTTAGCCTAATGGAGAATGCCTCCCTAGCCAAGAGGGAGTGTTGATGATTACAACTACGTGAGACATCCTTCTAGACACAGACTGAGTGAGTCGGCTTGAGAGAGCCCATGAGTTAGGTGTGCCCATGAGATGGGTGTGTAGTTCCTCTCTAAGACGAAGATGGAACATTGTGTGCCCTTGTGTAGGGAAGATGCCCATGAGTTGGGTATTTCGTTCTCTCTGAGACGGAGATGAAACAATGTGTGCCCCTGAGAAGGGAAGATGCCCATGAGATGAGTGTATCGTTTAAGATGAAACGATGTGTACCCTTGTGAGGGGTGAAGGAGCCCAAGTGATCGGTTTACTGTTCTCCTTTGTGTAGAGAGTTGAGATGATGTGATAGTCCAGATGATTCTCCTGTGAGATTCCATGAGATAGAGATCTTTTGAGTAGGACGTTCTTGTGGCTGAGCACATGTGAACGTGATCCTAGTCGCTGAGCACTAGTGAGTGTGTATCCTGATGATTCTCCTGTGAGACGCGGTGAGATAGAGATCTGTTGACTTGGACCTCCCTGTGGTTGAGCATAGGTGGATGTGCCCCTAATGGTTGAGCACTAGTGCATGTGTGATATCCCTTGCTATACTGTCTAAGATTCAGACTTACTTGTAACCCTAATTTTGTTGCAAAGGGTACAGGTCGACCCCACCATAAAGTGAAAGTTAATTAATGTAAAAGATAATTAATATTGTAATTATTAATTATATTCTAAGTTATTGAGGTCGGCCCTATTGTGCCAATAGACACCACTTTTGATGTGTCCAGCCTAATATAAATAAAGGTGATTTCCCCATTAAGGAAACACAACACACATGTGATTTTGGAAATTTCAACAAGTACAAGTTCTAGGGATGAAGTGCCCACCTCTCTTGGGCGCTAATCTTCTAGATTTTGTGAGCACCCTTTTGTGTGCTAGGTTTATGGTGTGGGAGGTCTTTCTCTTGAACAATATAGCAAAGGATTGGTTGGGTTTTCTTCCTTTGTTGAGAAGGGTTTCCCATGATACTTCTTGTGTACTTGTGCATGGTATTTCTTCTTTTGATCTTGGTTACTGCAACAAATTGTTTATCATATAACTGCAATTGTCTATGGTTCAAGTAAAATTCTAAAATTGGAATGAAATTTATGCTTGAGCCTAGCTTAATGAAAAATCAATAGTTACATGTTTCCTTATGTCCCACGAAGACAAGCTCTTAGCCAATCAGAAGCAATTTTAGGTCATACTTCAACACCAAAAGGTGATTTCAATGTGGATAGTCTCTACAAGAAGGTCAACATACCATACAATCATCCATGAGGCTACAATAAGGGGTCATGTGCTTTCAAGTAGCATCTCATGTTAGTCCCGTAAATGAGGCCAGACGCTACCCTAGTTGCACTTTAACCTCTTTCCCAAGAGGAAAGGTGCACGGACAATTAGAAGATGAGATTTTTTTATTGTAAAGAAGTTTCTTTTTTTCTTTTTTGGTAAAGTATTATATTTTTTATGCATAAACAAATAATAAGAATTACAATTTTTAGGAAAGGCATTTTATATTAGAGTGAGCAAGATGGTGGCAGTTATTGTCAATGATTTTCTTCATGAATTTAATGTCTATTGTGCATTGATTTTCAAACAACTAATTGATTAGACAAGGGAGCAAAATACAAGATTGTTTGAGTCAGGTTTATCACAAGCACTGATAATACCTTGATTCAAAGTTTAGACAACTCGTGTTATTAATGTTATAAAGGATTTCCAAGCTTACTACGTGTCAATAATGATATTGTTTTCTTCTTGTCAAATTTGATGAAGTTGTTTATGATGTCACGAGTTGGAGAACCTTTTGATCCATATGAGGAATATATATCTTTATCAACCATAAAGAAGGGAAATCCCATTGAAGGCATGTGAGAGACCAAAGTGAGATTTGATTATTTTTTAATCAAGCCCTGAGTTCCAAATACATCTTTGAATAAATCATGTTATAGACCATGTGTGGTTGTGTTGTCATGAATTAGTTCAAAGCCTTGCACCAAGGGATTTCACCACAAACAACTTGGTTCTGTAAATAAAATGACTAAGGGTCATCAATATATATGGATTACATTTTGCTTAGTCAATTGTGTACATAAATTAAACAAGCATGTAATCATTTTTCTCCTAAATATGAAAAGGATGAACCCAAAGACCTAATTTTCTATATAAATACCATCATAGCTGCAACATACATGTATAATATGTTATCATGAATCTTCTTTCCTCAAACCACTTTGGTTGAGGAATGAAGAAAGTCTCGTAGCTAAATTCATGTCATTTTCCCGTAAAGCTCTAAAGCACATAGGCAAGTTACACAAGTTTCAAATTGCACAACTAGTTACGACAATTTTTGCGGTGTGGTGGTTGGCAACATCACAAAACATAGGAGTGGTGCACAACACACTAGATGTATGTGAGCTATTAAATAGGAGAGGAGATTATTTTTAGAGGAAGAATTATTTTTTTATCTAGTAAATGGATTAGTGGGTCCTTGTATGAAGTTTAAGGCCTATTTGGATCAGTTTAATATTTATCTAGAGATTACTAGACAATGTGTTGTTGCTAGTCAAACACAAACAAGAGGACATGTGAGATCACAATTCAAATTTCTTGATATGTTTCACTTAGATCATAATATTATGATTGATTGATCCATTATAGAGGTCATTCCGAAGGTGGAAAAACCTATCATAACTCAATTGTCCATATTGTTATTCAAAACAAAATTAGAAGGAATCAACATAGGTTTTATTTATTTATTTCATACTAGAGAGGTGGGGATGTGTATTAGTCAATTCTCGATTTGGACTAAATGTGCCTATAGAAGCGAAGGTGAATTTGGCTCTAGTGTTGAGTGTTTAATTCACTAATGTTATAGTTTAATGTGGACATGTAGATTATTGGTAGTGTTGAGGAGCTAACATTGAGTACATACACTTGCCACACATTTTGTGAGTGTCATTACATGATAGGATTGAGTATCATTCAATAAGAACTTGAAATTGGGATGATTTTGAAATGGACAAGGACAAGGTGAAAAGGGGAATTAAAAAAGGAGGAGCCAAAGGAAACAACATTGTGTACTCTATTGGAAGCCAACACCCCAAGTAGGCAAAGCAACAATATTTCATCATCACATCATTGAGGTTATGGAGAAATATATCTTATTTTGATATTAGTGTTGATTGTATTAGAAATTGTGGCTAGTCAAACTCCTCCATTGAGAATTTTGTCCATGAATGAAATTGTTTATATAACTAATCCTAATGTTGTTATTGGTAATTTTATGTAAAGTCTTATAGTATGTTAGATCTTAGTATAGATACTTGTGAAAAAGTGAATGTGTCTCAATTGTGTTCGACAACACATGTATTCCAATAGAGGATGAACACCTTCATCAACCACTCACATGACCAGATCAAAGATCAACACACCGATGTTTTTACATGGTAAAACCCTTGTGGAGAAACATCCATTGCCCCAACCAATGGGACCACTTGGAGCAATTTATTAATGAAAAAGAAAAATATTACAAAGAGATTTACAAGAGAGTTTCTCACAATTGATCATCGACAAATGACTCTCCATGCTCTTTAAATAGATATCATGGACCAATCGGGTGTTAAGTCGTGAATCAATGTAGTCATTAAGATCGAGGAGAATATGAGTCGTCGGATCACTCTATGTCGGGAACATATCATGACCATCGGATTTCCTAACTACAAATGCATACTAAAGAAATACACTTTAACCTAATGACACATTAGACCAAGTCGATCTTAACTAAATCCTAAGTGTCCAAATATCCTAACATCCCCCCATCCCCCCTTATATACATATATATATATATGTGTGTGTGTGTGTGTGTGTGTGTGTGTATGTATATATATATAATAAGTAGTTATTTATTATCCAAGGGATGCATCCTTTCATGGATGGTATCATAGCAGGACTGAGCTTGACATCCTCATGGGAGGGCCCAGGAAAATGAGAGATAGCTTGTGCTTTGTGAAGAGTTTTGGAATGTGTGTGAAAAGCAAACGTTGTGTGCATATATAGAGAAGGATATATATAGTGCAGTAAGCTATGTGCATATATAGAGATGTTTGTCCATCATTGCAATAGTGGATGTATTATGCTAGAGTGTTGACATAAGGTTAGGCACTAGAGAGAACTCCTCATGGGAAAGGTGTATTTGTTGCTACATTGATGACCCACTAAGAGTTGTCAAATAAAAACTCTGCATACAAATGTGTGTTAATGGTGATGCTAGCAGGAGTCAAATTGAGAGGAGGATACAATTGTTGTTCTCGAGGAAATGGAAGGGAAATCAACAGAAGAAGCAACTCGCAGAGTTGAGCTTGAAAAGCCCGCGGACGATCTCTTATCTCTCTCTTTTGAAGGAAACAATCGACCATGTTATTTCTTAGACAACTATGAAAAGTGGATGCATGTTTTGACAGGGAATGTCGTAACCTTGGAATTATTCCTACACAACTATAACTTGTTGGTTGGAGACATTAACATTGTAATTGTGGCACTCTGCATCAGAAATCCTTCCCTCGAAATTTGTCATGTCGTGGCCAAATCCGTCAGGGTGGTAGGATACAATTCCCTGATGCAGTCCATGTGCATTGTTGAGGAGAGAGTGCACCATATGTTGAATATGCTTTCTCTTTTTTAGAATCTTTCACACGTCTTGGAACTTGATTATATTCTTGAAAGAAATGGGATACCTCCCTCTCTCTCTATATATGAGACCATTGATTATCAAATGGATTCGAGGGAGTGTTGATGTTTGAAGCAACATCATGAGACATTCTCCCCGGAGGGTCCTGTGTGAACTAGTAGGGGGGAGTGAAGACTTCATCCTGACGTGCCTCAGATGGTCAGATGAAGGAACCGAGACATTAGTTTCACGAGGAAACCTTGATATGTCTTGGGGGACATTGGTTCCATGAGGGAACCTCGATGTGTCCTAGATATGTTTGAGGAAACATCATGAGACATTCTCCCCGAAGGGTCCTATATGGACTATTAGGGGGGAATGTAGACTTCATCCCGACGTGCCTCAGATGGTTAGATGAAGGAACCAAGACATTGGTTTCATGAGGAAACCTTGATATTTCTTGGGGGACATTGGTTGCATGAGGGAACCTTGATGTGTCCTAGAGATGTTTGAGGTAGCATCATGAGACATTCTCCCTAGAGGTTCCTGTGTGAACTAGTAGGGGGGAATGTAGACTTCATCATGACGTGCCTCAGATGGTCAGATGAAGGAACCAAGACATTGGTTTCACAAGGAAACCTCGATATGTCTTGGGGGACATTGGTTCTGTTAGCGATAATTCTTGTCTTGGGCTCAAGAGCATTCGGGTCTGCAAGTTACACAAGAAGCGCCCGAGCGTAGCATGGAAAAATCTCATTTTTTTTAACTTTCAAACAAGCGAGCGGGCAAAGTATGTCGTCAACGACCAGGGTCCATGTATAGAGCAGATCGATGATCAACGGGTAATCTCGGTTAGCAGAGTTGCGCCAGGGTTAGCGCAATGGATAGTGCTTATATATATCACCCAAAAAGATCTCAGCCGTCCATCTGGAGCGGACACGTGGCGCACGATCGGGCTCCATCGCCTCCTTGCCCCTCGCAACTTTGAAGAATAAAGATTAGCTCCTTCTAGCCGCGAGACGAGAAGTGTCGAGGGCATTCAGGACTCGGGCCCACCATGTTGTCGAGGTGATCAGAATCGTCCATCAAAGAGGGACACGTGGTGCACGATTGGGCTCCATCGCCTCCTCGCCCCTCGCAACTTCGAAGAATAAGGACTAGCTCCTTCTAGCCGTGAGACACGAAGTGCCGAGAGCATCCGAGACTCGGGCCCACCATGTTTCCGAGGTGATCAGAACCGTCCATCAAAGAGGGTCACGTGGTGCGCGATTGGGCTCCATCCCCTCCTCGCCCCTCGCAACTTCGAAGAATAAGGACTAGCTCCTTCTAGCCGCGAGACGCAAAGTGACGAGGGCATCCGAGACTCGGGCCCACAGTATTGCCAGAGTGTTTTCAGCCGTCCATTCAGAGGGGACATCTGGCAGCAAGTATAGCCATCTCGGTGCCTCGCTCATCGCGACTCCAACACACAAAAAATAGCTGCATCATATCCCAAGACGCGAAGTGTCGAAGCTCTTGAGTATATCGTCTCGGCCACTCCATGAGGAGGCAGTTAATGAAAATCAAGCGGGTAGTTGAAGCCTCTCTTCATTCATTGAGTGTGAAGTATGGAGGGTCTGGTAAGCGGTCCGCTCGAGAGGGTCCTGCGTACCCATTTTTTCAGAAAATCCATGCCGAGTCCTCGACTAGCCGGAGGAAGTCTGGACACGCTAACTCGACACTTAATGGCTCAGCTACTCCCCTTGCTAGAGCCATGCACAGTTAATATGGCGTCTGTCATAGGCGCAAGATCATCCAGTCTGCATGCGCAGACTGACATAAGACATGTAAACGCAATGTTATTAATGTAGTATCTCGTTTTCGCTGTTGTGTTTTGTTTTGAGTATATGTAGGCATTTTCGCCATTTTGGTATCTATCGATGGTAGAGCAGAGCTCCCTACTATAATGTTTTAACAACTATTCTAGCTTTCAGCTTATGTATCTGTATATGAGATTTCTTGTTTTATAACAGACAATTCTTCCTACTCTGGCTATTTTCATCTCATGCTAAGGGAGTTCGTGATTGACTGAGTCGCGCGAGTTATTGCAGTTATGTTATGATAAACGATTTATTGTTGCATTACTGCATTCTCTGGTTTTGTGTTTGAATGTAAGATGATATTGCATTCGAACGTCTTCTTCCTCACTCTGTTAGAAACCTGCTGTTTATAACAGACCCCTGTGTTCCTCTCATATAAGTCTTCCGCTTGTTCACCCTTTACTACAGCTCACTATCTGAAATTTACACAAGACCTCATTTGCTCATGCATACCTAGCCTGGTTTTAGAGTTGGAACACTATTGTTTTGAGTTTCCTTCCATTCGATCACCCATCTATAAACAATCGTGACATAAAACTGATGGGCGTCGAGCTCTACTCCTGCTAGCAATCTAGGAGTGACTTCCATCGCCAACATTTMTGGCGYCGTTGCCGGGGATGAAGTTGAATATTTTCCTCAGGATTGAACGACAATGATTAACTGATTCTGAAGGTGCATCAGATATCAAAATTATCAAGATTGYTGYTGTGCACCTGGCGACTCCATTGTGATGAATCSGCTGGGGAGAACCTGCTCTATCAATTGTGGCTTTYAGAGGCATACAGAYGCGGTCTCATCCACAGCTGCCCCTAGCTACACCTGAAACCGATCTGGAGGCRGTTCTCAGAAAAGGAAAGGCCCCTGAAGAAGAAGCTTCCACCGCCAAAACAGGTAATYCGCCATTTCCTTCTATAAGACCTCCTTTTTCTCCTCCTCAGTTTCTTGATAGACCTCCTTAARAGGTTTCCCGTTTCCTGAATTTTGGGAGTGTTCCTGCCGAGTTTTCCCCTCCCGGTYTGGGACTAGAGGAGGGAAYCCTTGTCACTCCCCTCTCCTTTGAAGYTGTTTATCAACGAAGACCCGTGTCTGCAGAGGATTTTCCCACTCCTGCACGAAGAAAAGCGCCTGCTGACYTGAGCTCAGTAGCTTTCTCCTTAAATCCTCTCTTGTTTCCCACTCCACTTCGGGACTCATTCCCAGTAKCCCCTTCGCGAACTCCTTCTCCTCCGAGTTCTCCTCCACCTAATATTCCTATGGCTGGTGCTAATCCCYCTATGACCAGAATGGAGGCTATTATAGCCRCTAGGTATGCTCCCCTTTTGTTACCTCAGCCTCTCAATGCTCTTCCAGCAGATGGTTACCTCAAGCAGCTGCCTAAGTTTACAGGAGAAGGGGACATAACTGCAGAAGAACACCTAGAATCCTTTTACAATTTCACAGATGATAATGTCATCATGCATGCAAACGTATGGATGAGGATCTTTGTCCATAGTCTCCAAGGAGAGGCTAGAAAATGGTTTAAGGCCCTGCCTCCTGGATCTATTGATGGGATCGAAGCACTAGATAATGCCTTTTTGAGACAATGGGGAGATAAAAAGGATTTCATGTATTACATGACAGAGTTTGGGTCGTTGAAGAGAAAGGAAGGAGAGTTTGTCTCCGACTTCTCCAAGAGATTTAATAAAATGTACAACAAAATCCCTGTTGAGATAAAACCCTCCGAAGCTTCTGCAAAGATCACTTACTCCAGCGCTTTTGATCCTGAATTCTGCCTACTACCGAGGGAGAGAAGAGCTGCTACGCTAGCCCACATGCAGGATGTGGCCGTGGAGGTGGAATCTAACATATTGGTTGTCAACCGACTCAAGAATGCAGGTGATAGAAATACATCCAAGAACAGGCTTGAAGCTTCCTCATCCAATTCCTCTCCCCTGCCCCATCAGACAGATGAGACAACTAGAACACTAAAATCATTTGTTGCCAAGATAGAAAGGTTGGAGTTAGAAGGAAAGCCCATGTACAGAAATCCCTAGAACACTGATAATAGAGGTTTCAGACGACCTGCTAACAATATGCCTCAGGATTTTCCCAGGGAACAAAGGGGAAAGGACAGAGAAGATCAAAGGGTTCAAGCCCCCCTCCAAAACAACCTAGTTGATCATGAGGAAGGAGAGGAGATAGACGAGTTTGGCCCTGAAATCCACTGTATTGAAGAAGCTCCCCCTTTTCCTCATTTGACGCAGTCCGCATATGAAGAATCCATGATGAGTGCTCAAATTCATGAGTTGGGAAAAGAACAAAGGGCCAGTCACACTTCTAACAAACATAATCTCAGATCGAGAAGGAAAGAAGGAGACTTTGATAGCCCAGACTAGCCCCTCATAGTAGATAGGCCTACTAAAACTGCAGCAGCCACAACTAAAGAAAAGAAGACTTAGAGTGCTCCACCAGTAGCCAAAGAGCCTGTCACTGAGGTAAGAGAAGCTCCTAAACCTACCCCCTCCTTCAATTTTGAGCACGAGATTCAGAAGATTAGGATTCCTGTACCTCTCTCTAAGCTAGTTAAAAATGAGGATTTCAAAAGGTCCCTCTCCAAGTTGCTAAAATCTGAATCCCCCTAGCATCCCTCCGACTCAATAAACCTTCAAGATGAAAATCCTGCAGTCATCTTAGGGCCCATGGTAGAAGATAGAGATGATTCATCCCCTCCCTTCTACACATCCCTGAATATACATGATAAAGTGCTGCATAACTGCCTCATGGACTCAGGGGCTTCCCATAACCTTATGCCCAAAATAGTAATGTAAGAGATGGGATTAGAAGTGCTTACCATGATTTATACTCTTTTGATTCAAGAAGAGTGTAGTGCCTAGGAGTCATCAAAGACCTGGCGGTTTCCCTATTTCAGCTGCCCATGAAAAGTGTGGTCATGGATATTGTGGTAGACGACGTTCCCCCCAAATTCGGTATGCTGTTGTCTAGATCATGGATCAAAAAACTGGGAGGGACACTACAGATGGATCTCACATATGCCACCATTCTAGTCTTTGGAGGGGAACAAAGGAGATTATACAGAGAAGCCCAACTGGCCTATATTGTCAGCGATGAAGTAGACCCTACCAATCACCCCATCTTTGCGCTTGACACCAACTTGGGGTCTAGTTTGCTACAACTTACCGATGCCCCTGAAAGCTCTGCACTAATCAGAAAACACCCCAGCCCTGGTCATCCGATTTCCCCTCAAGGCTCCCCTGTGTGGAAGATGTTTTTTGACGGAGCTTCTTCTAGCGAAGGCGTTGGTGCTGGAGTGGTTTTCATATCACCTTGTCAAGAAGTCGTGTCTCTGTCATACAAGCTGGAATTCGAAGCCACCAACAATGTGGTAGAGTATGAAGCTCTTGTTCTGGGTATGAGGGCCGCAAAGGAAATGGGAATTGAAGAAATAGCCATATTCGGAGATGCTGAGTTGATTATCTAGCAGGTAAGGAATGCTTATCGTGCCCATAATCCCCGGCTCAGGAATTATCAAAATGAAGTGTGGGACCTTATTGATAATTTCTTCTTGGCTTTTAACATTTCTTTCATTTCGAGGGGAGAAAATACTTTGGCCGATTCTTTAGCTGTCTCAGCTAGTGTGCTTGAGCTTCCTCTGTCGTCTATGGTAAAAAATGATGTTGATATAAGATATAGGCCCTCGGTGCCGGACAATGTCAAGCACTGGAAGGTGTTCAAGGATGATTCAGAACTCGAAAGGTTTCTCCAATCTGTGGATGAATTTTCTGCGATGCACATTGACCAAGATCCCGACCTGGAAGGTGACCCTCGTCCTGAGGAGTTTTTAAATAAAATCGCTAATCATCAGATCATCCAGCTGCCCAACAATCACATTCCGAGAGGACTTGTCCCTTTAGAAAGGTTTTTCAATGGGAATGATGTGTCGGTAAAGGGAAGGGTCTCAAATGAAGATACCGAGACAACCGAATGCAACATTGGCTCACAGGGGGAGCCTAGATTCGTCAAATTGTCAAGCAACCTGACCAGTGAACAGAGGGCCAAGTACACGGGGTCACTGAAAGAGTTTTCTGATGTGTTTGCATGGACATATGAAGACCTCAAGACCTATGACACATATGTCATTGAGCACAAAATCCCACTAAAGGAAGAGGCTAAACCATTTAGACAGAAGATGAGACAGATAAATCCCATGTTGCTACCTATCATGGAGAAGGAAGTTAAAAAGTTGTTGGATGCACGAATCATTGTCCCCTTGAGATATTCCGAGTGGGTGGCCAACTTGGTCCCAGTAAGGAAGAAAAGCAGAGAAATCAAGCTTTGTGTTGATTTCAGAAACCTGGACAGAAGCTCAAAGAAAGACAACTACCCCCTACCTAAGATGGAGCACATACTGCAGAGGGTAATTGGTGCCTCCAGGATATCCATGATCGATTGGTTTTCTGGCTATAATAAGATATCGGTCATGCCTGAGGACAGGGAAAAGACATCCTTGGGGCACATTCATGTATGCCAAAATGCCATTTGGGTTGATGAATGCGGGAGCAACATTTCAGCGAGCCATGGACATAGCGTTCATTGGGGAGAAGGACCAGTTTGTGGTGATCTATCTGGATGATATCACAGTCTTCTCCAGGACAGACGAGGAGCACCGCTGTCATCTGAAGAGAGTCTTCTTGAAGTGTCGAAGGTTTGGCCTATCCCTGAACCCCAAGAAATATTTGTTTGCTATGAAGGAGGGGAAGTTATTAGGCCATATAGTGTCAGTAGAGGGAGTGAGGATTGATCCTAACAGGGTAGAAGAAATTTGGACCCTTTCACTTCCCAGGTCTAAGAAAGAGGTCTAGGCATTTCTAGGAAAGATTAACTTCCTGAGGAGATTCGTCTAAAATTTTGTTGAACTGGTAAAACACATCACAACAATGATCAGGAAGGGAAACGAAGTGAGATGGACCGCTGAGCCCTGGGCATCTTTTGACCAAATAAAAAGGGCATTGACTGAGGCGCCTGTGCTTATCAGTCCTGACTATTCCAAGGATTTTCTGATTTTTTCCTTTGCTTCCTGGGATACCGTGGCAATGGTCTTACTGCAGAAAAATAAGGAAGGGCGTGAACAACCCATCGCCGTCTTCAACAAAGCGTTAAGAGACGCAGAAAGCAGGTATGAAATCATGGAGAAGCAGGCCTATGCCTTAGTGAAAGCTCTCAAAGATTTCAGAGTCTATATCTTGCATTCAAAAGTAACAACATATGTTCCTTCGGCTTCTGTGAAAGACATCCTTGTGCAACTCGACGTAGATGGGAAAAGAGGCCGATGGATCACAAAAATTCTGGAATTTGACTTGGAGATAAAACCCACCCAGCTGGTTAAGGGGCAAGGTTTAGCCAAGCTACTGGATGAATCTAACTACGAAGCCTTGGGAGTTAGTTTCATCAATAATCACCTAGGATCTCAACAAGATGAATCGCCCAGCCCACACTCTCAAGGTGGCTTATCACTGGCAGAATGTGCCTGGTATCGTGAAATTCTATATTTTCTGCGAGAATTGAAGCCCCCCGATGGAATAGGAAAAAGAAAAGCAAGGGCCCTAAAGCTCAAGGCGGTCAGGTATTGCCTCATTGACCAAACCTTATACTGGAAAGACCCTCTAGGGGTATTTCTGAGATGCCTGGACCCGCAGGAGGCCCAGAAGGTTACGTTTGATTTTCATAGCGGCCTTTGCGGAGGTCATCATTTCTGGAAGACCACAGCTCACAAGATACTCCGAGCTGGGTATTATTGGCCCACTTTGTTCCCCGATGTTTGTAGGGAGATCATAGCTTGCATCAAGTGTCAAAATTTCTCAGGAAAGCAACAGCTCAAATCGCTGCCATTGAAACCCATAGTAGCTGCGACACCTTTTCAACAGTGGGGGCTAGACTTCATCAGAGAAATTCATCCTCCTTCAAGTGGTCAACACAGATGGATCCTAACTGCAACAGATTATTTCACCAAGTGGATAGAAGTTGTCCCCACCAGAAGCGCATCACACAAAGTAATTATCAGTTTCCTGGAGGATATCATAGCCCGATTTGGTTGTCCCAGCAGGATCGTCACCGATAATGCTGCTTCTTTCAAATCTGAACCTTTAATTAAGTTCTGTGAGTAGTTCCAGATCTCGCTAGTTCACTCCACCCCCTACTATCCCCAGGGCAATGGTTTAGTGGAATCCTCTAACAAAAGCCTGATAAAGATCATCAAAAGATTATTAGAGGAAAACAAAAGAGCTTGGGATTCAAAGTTGAAATTTTCTCTATGGGCCGATCGTGTCACCACGAAGAAGTCTCTGGGCACTTCGTCGTTTCAACTAGTCTATGGAGCAGAGGCGGTTTTCCCGACTCAGCTCGCCTTACCTATGGCGAATTTCTTTCAAGACTACGAGGGAGAACCATATCATATGATCAAAAGAATTCATCAGATAGTCAAAGTGCAGCAGATCAGAGAACAAGCGAGGCACGCAGCTTACAATCATCAGCAGAAGATCAAGCAAGCTTTTGACAGGAAGGTCAGGAAAGAGGAGTTCGAGATTGGGGACTTGGTATTTAAGTGGGACGCACCCAGACAGGATAAAGGAAAGCACAACAAGTTCGACACCCTCTAGATCGACCCCTTTAAAATCTCTGATATTTTCTCCAACAACACATATGGGTTGCAGGCTCTGGAGGGTGAAGAGGTTTTCAATAGCCCAGTGAATGGGCATTTTCTGAAAAAGTGTTTTATTTGAGCCTTAGACGGCTCCTCTGTTTGTAAATATTTTCCTGTTTTCTTGTTTTATTTCCTTTTTGCATGTTTTCCGGCTTAATAAGTGACTCCATAGCCCAATAGCAAGGCACTGAAGCTGCAGAAGGATTTCTTAGAGCATCGCAGGGACGACTCTATCCCCCATGGAGCCTAATGTTAGCGATAATTCTTGTCTTGGTCTCAAGAGCATTCAGGTCTGCAAGTTACACAAGAAGCGCCCGAGCGCAGCATGGAAAAATCTTGTTTTTTTCGACTTTCAAACAAGCGAGCAAGCAAAGTATGTCGTCAACGACCAGGGTCAGTGTATAGAGCAGATCGAAGATCAGCGGGTAATCGCGGTTAGCATAGTTGTGCCAGGGTTAGCGCAATGGATAGCGCTTATATATATCACCCAAAAAGATCTCAGCCGTCCATCTGGAGAGGACACGTGGCGCACGATCGGGCTCCATCGCCTCCTCGCCCCTCGCAAATTTGAAGAATAAAGATTATCTCCTTCTAGCTGCGAGACGCGAAGTGCCGAGGGCATTCGGGACTCGGGCCCACCATGTTGTCGAGGTGATCAGAACCGTCCATCAAAGAGGGACACGGTGTGCGTGATTGGGCTCCATCGCCTCCTCGCCCCTCACAACTTCGAAGAATAAGGACTAGCTCCTTCTAGCCGCGAGATGCGAAGTGTCGAGGGCATCCAGGACTCGGGCCCACCATGTTGTCGAGGTGATCAGAACCGTCCATCAAAGAGGGACACATGGTGCACGATTGGGCTCCATCGCCTCCTCGCCCCTCACAACTTCGAAGAATAAGGACTAGCTCCTTCTAGCCGCGAGACGTGAAGTGCTGAGGGCATCCGGGAATCAGGCCCACAGTATCGCCAGAGTGTTTTCAACCGTCCATGCAGAGGGGACATCTGGAAGCAAGTAGAGCCATCTCGGTGCCTCGCTCATCACGACTCCAACACACAAAAAACAACTCCATCATATCTCGAGACACAAAGTGCCGAAGCTCTTGAGTATATCGTCTCGACCACTCCCTCAGGAGGCAGTTAATGAAAATCAAGCGGGTAGTTGAAGCCTCTCTTCGTTCATTGAGTGTGAAGTATGGAGGGTCTGGTAAGCGGTCCGCTCGAGCGGGTCCTGCGTACCCATTTTTTCAGAAAATCCATGTCGAGTCCTCGACTAGCCGGAGGAAGTCTGGACACGCTAACTCGACACTTAATGGCTCAGATACTCCCCTTGTTGGAGCCACACACAGTTAAGATGGCGTTTGTCATAGGTGCAAGATCATCCAGTCTGCATGCGCAGACTAACAGAAGACATGCAGATGCAATGTTATTAATGCAGTATCTCGTTTTTGCTGCTGTGTTTTGTTTTGAGTATATGTAGGCGTTTTCACCATTTTGGTATCTATCAATGGTAGAGCAAAGCTCCCTACTGTAATGTTTTAACAACTATTCTATCTTTCAGCTTATGTATCTGTATATGAGATTTCTTGTTTTATAACAGACAGTTCTTCCTACTCCGGCTATTTTCATCTCATGCTAAGGGAGTTCGTGATTGACTGAGTCGCGCGAGTTATTGCAGTTATGTTATGATAAAAGATTTATTGTTGCATTACTGCATTCTCTGGTTTTGTGTTTGAATGTAAGATGATATTGCATTCAGACGTCTTCTTCCTCAGTCTGTTAGAAACCTGCTGTTTATAACAGACCCCTGCGTTCCTCTCATATAAGTCTTCCGCCTGTTCACCCTTTACTACAGCTCACTGTCTGAAATTTACGCAAGACCTCATTTGCTCATGCATACCTGGCCTGGTTTCAGAGTTGGAACACTATTGTTTTGAATTTCCTTCCATTCAATCACCCATCTATAAACAATCGTGACATAAAACTGATGGGCGTCGGGCTCTGCTCCTGCTAGCAATCCAGGAGTGACTTCCGTCGCCAACAGGTTCCATGAGGGAACCTCAATGTGTCCTAGATATGTTTGAGGTGACATCATGAGGAATTCTCCCTGAAGGGTCCTGTATGGACTAGTAGGAGGGAATGTGGACTTCATCCTAACATGCCTCAGATGGTCAAATGAAGGAACCAAGACATTGGTTTCATGAGGAAACCTCTATATGTCTTGTGAGACATTTGTTCCATGAGGGAACCTCGATATGTCTTGGACATTGGTTTCATGATGAAACCTCTATATGTCAAATATGGTGCAAGATGACTTAGCTTGATCATCCCCAAGGGATTGGTCATCGCTTGTAGTATGAGCTAGCTCAAGTCTTGTGGATACTAACTACATGGCATGTATGAACACAAGTAAATGTATGACGTGACAAATGAGAAACAAGCTCCCTAGCTAAGAGGGAGTGTTTATGTTTCATCATCAGACAAACATTCTCCCAGGATTGGTCATGGTGATTTTACTAGTGGTGAATGGCCCAAACATAGTCCTCAAAGAACATAAGACTCGATGTGTTAGTGTTCCTCCATTGTGTGGAAACATCAGACAAACATTCACCCATAGGGGTGTACCTCTGGTGAATATCCCTAGTAAGCATTGGGTGGACCTTCTCCTAGATTGGGTTGCAAACCAAGGGAGATAGGATACATTTATCACAAGGGTGTACTTGTGGTAAATGGGCCCAGGTGTATTCCTTCCTTGATTATGACAAGGAGTGATATGGACTCGAGGTGCTTGAGGTGTTTTCCACATGTTAGTTAGCATCGTGCTGACATTCACTCAGGGGGGTGTACCTATGGTGAGAGACCCTGGTTTGGTCTTTGTCCTAGTCATGGATATTTGACAAGGAATGATAAAGACTCAAGATACTAGATGTTATCACATGTGGACCCAGAGTGAGCTTGATCTCAAAGAGAGTCAATTGGCTAAGAGGGAGAGCCGCAGAGGGAGTTTCCCCTCGGTTTAGGTGGGAGAGAGACATCTGCCAAGACTGAAAGACAGGTGTCATAAGTCTAGGGCATAGTTTTTATACTTCAGAGACAATCTTGGCATGATGAATAATGTCTCCCTCGTTGAGTGTGAGTGTTGATGTTTGGACAACATTGGGAAGACATTCTTCCATATATATATATATATATATATATATATATATATATATATATATATATATATATATATATATATATATATGACATGATAATTATAATACAAGGTATAAATGTATATAATAAATAAGCAATTATTTATTATCCAAGGGACACATCCTTTCATGGATGGTCACCATATGTTATCTATATATGGAACACTCATCATTGTAATAATACATCAATCATATCTCATATCATATGAAAAATCAACATTAAGAAAAACTTCGGATAGGATTGAAGGATTTACAAAGGTGACACAATAGGAGAAGGAAGGAGGCATTAGAGCCTATCCCCCCTTAATGACAACTTTCTGAACTACTAGCATAGATGAAAGTTTCAAAAAGTTTTCTTTTGTAAGAGACTTTATGAAAATGTTTGCAACTTGATCTTCTGTAGGGAAAAACAATACTTCAATAACTCGATCATGAATGAGTTTTCTAATGAAGTGTGTGTGTGGCTCAATGTGTTTGTTGGGTTGATGTTGAACTTGATCTTTGGTGATCTCGATGGCACTATGTTTGTTGCACCAAAGGGTGGTCAAACAATGTTGTTGGAAGCCAAACTTTAAAAGGATCTATTTAAGCCACAAGGCTTCTTGACTTGCATTAACCGTTGCTCGGTACTCTACTTCTGCTGAAGAAAGAGCAATATTTTGTTGTTTATTACAATCCCAAGTGATAGGTCCTAAAAAAGGGCTGAAAACATAACTTGTAGTATAGTTTTGATCATCAGGGTCGCTGACCCAATTTGAATTAGTGAAACCAACCAATAAAGGAGTCCCCCCTAAGTTGTAATGTATCTCGAACTGAATTGTACCCCAAACATATTGAAGTATCCTTTTAGTTGCTTTTCAATGGCTTTCATGGGGTGTTTGCATATACCGTGCAACAAGACCAACAACAAAGGAAATATCAGGACGTGTATGATTCAAATATAAGAGGCTACCAGCTAACTAATGGTACAAGGTGGAATCAACTTCAGGAGAAGTACAAATGGAAACAAGTTTGACTCCACACTGGAATGGAGAAGGGGATGGTTTATAATCATCCATGTAAAAGCAACAAAGAAGGTCACAAGCATACTTAAACTAGGAAAGAAAGATTCCTTCCTTGGTTTGCAATACTTGGAGGCCAAGGAAATAGTACAAATAGCCTAATTCGGTCATTTCAAATTTCTTCTTAAGGCTAGTTTTCACATGGTTTAAAAGTTTAGGGTCACTACTAGTGAGGATAAAATCATCAACCTAAAGAATAAGAATTATGAGATGGCTTCCTACTTTCTTGGTATAGACATTAGGATCATAATGGAATCTAGAAAAGTCAATGTCTAAAAGAAAGTTTTCCATTTTGGCATACCAAACTCGGGGAGCTTACTTAAGACTGCAAAGAGATTTCTTAAGGTGACAAACAAGGCTAGAGTTATGATGGACATAGCTAGGAGGTTATTCCATGTAGATTTATTCTTGCAAATCCCCATGCAATAAAGCATATTTAACATCCATTTGATGGACCTCCTGTTTATTTGAGGTTGCAAGGGCTAGAACAAGGCTGATGGAATTCATTTTGGTGACAGGTGCAAATGTTTCATTATAGTCAATGCCTTCAACTTAAGAGAACCCTTTGGAAACTAATTGTTCTTTGTGTATTTCAACACTTCCATCTGATGCATACTTAGTTCTGTAGACCCATTTACATATGACAAGTTTTCTTCCTTTCGAAAGAGGTACAAGATCCCAAGTATCGTTCACCATTAAAGAACAATACTCTTTATTCATTGTTGTATCCCAAGCTGGATGACTTGAAGTTTCTACAAATGTCTCTAGATCATGATTCTCTGAAACTTGAGCCAAAAGAGAAGAGTCTTGTTGGAACTGTGAACATGTTCGATGTTGATTTGAAGGATCACCGACAAGATAACTGACTACTTATCGAGTTGAACAAACCCATCTGGGAAGTGGTGGTACTAGTGTAGGTTCATGTTCAATGGACTCATATGGAGGAAGGTGAGCAAGAAAAGGTGGATTTTCATCCTCATTTTCATTATAATCTAAAGAAGAAACCAAAATAGGAACAAAAGATGGCACAAATGTCGAATTAAGCTCGCAGGCCAAGATATTTTCATCAAATTTAATATCTCTTCAAATAATAATTTCATTAGAATGAGGTTGAAGAAGTCTGTAACCTTTGACATCTTCAAAATATCCAACAAAAACACATTTCTCACTTTTAGTCTATAAATATTTCCTTTTCTCATTAGGAATGTGAGCCCATGCTACACTGCCAAATACGCGGAAGTTTCCTACATCTAGCTTAATTTTATTCCAAGCTTCTTCCGATGTTACATTTTTAAAGCCTTTGTGGGAGTGTGATTCACTATGTAATTTGTATAGTTAATGGCTTCCACCCAATAATTAAGATTTAATCCCTTAGATTGGATCATACAATTAGCCATTTCTTTTAATGTGTGATTCTTTCTCTCAACAACACCATTTGTTGTGGTGTATATGGAACAATGTGTTGCATTTGGATGCCCTCTATAGTGCAATAACTTGTAAAATTGCATGTATTGGCCTCCATTATTTGTTCTTAAGGAAGTTGATGTCCATATTGTTTTTCTGCAAGGGCCTTGTAGGAGAAAAACTTGTCAAATACTTTTCTCTTAAGTTTCAAGAAGTAAACCCAAGTGCATATGGAGAAGTCATTGATGCAAGTTAAGAAATAATTGCACCTAGAAAAAGGAGAAGAAAGTGGACCATGCAAGTCACCGTGAACAAGTTGCAAAGGGGTCAAGGTGTGCCAAGAGGCACATTTGTCAAAATTGTCTTGATGGTGGTTGTTGAGAACACAATCGACATAAACACCATCTTTGCAAGAAACAATATGCAGACCAATCACCATATGTTGATTACATAGTTGTTGCAATGAGCAATAGTTTAAATGACCAAACTGCTCATACCAAAGTTTGCTCAAGTCATCGCTATGAGCAACAAAAATTGATGGAAAATATGATGACCCAAAGTTGTCAAACTTGTACAACCTGGTAATATCATCGACAATTCCAGTTGTGAGGATATGCTTAGGATATTTTAAATCCTTAATTACAACTTGATGAGGTGAAAACTCTACAGTTTTACCTTCACTTGAATGAGTGATCTAATATATTGATAGAAGGTTGCAGGAAAGAATTGGAACACATAATACATCATTGAAATGACCATTATTTACCTGAACTATTCGAGACCCTACAACACTAAAAGATCTATCATCACCAACAAATATTTTCTTGGTGTTACATTAATTTAGAGTAGAAAATGTGGCTTTATCCTTAGGCATATGATAAGATGTTTTAGAATCAATAATCCACTCATCATAAGAAGAAGTAGATGTTGCATTGGAGGAGAAACCATAAGCAAAAAGTGCATATCCATGAGAAGAATAAGAAGAAGAAGATTCAATACTAATGTTGTGCATATTCATCATTGCTTCTAAATCTTCCATCTTCTTAAAACATTTGGACTCCACATGACCATATTTCCCAAAAAAGTTGCATAGTCTGTCAATCTTCTTATTTTTAGATTTTTCTCCTTTGTCACCATTAGGAGCAAAAGTTCACTGAGAGGGTTTGGGACCTTTGTTTTCCTTGTTGTTGTGACAAGGATGTTCCTTTTTGGTTGGATTTATCGTTTTTCTAGGCCACCAAGGCTTTGTTGGAGGTACTTGCAGTGTTGATCACTCCAAGTTGCACAAGTTTATATTGCTTTCTAATCAAAGCATCAAAAAAAGACTCAAGAGTGGGATATTTATAGGCACTCGCTAGAGCATCTCTACTGGCATAAAAGGTAGATACAAAGACACAATATGCCTTGCCAAGCTTAGAAATAATACTATAGATGCATTGGTATCCCTTCAGATCTATTTTGCAGTCTATACACAAAAGTATAAGTGTTCTGAACTTAGATAAATAATATTCAATGCAAGAAAAATCATTAGGACTTAGAGTCATTAATTGATTTTTTATCTGGTGGGCTTGAATAATATTGTGTTTACCAAACACAACTTCAAGCTTAGTCCAAGCTACATCGGGAGCATCAATTCCCTAAAGGTGAAACCTTAAATCAAGAGTGATGGAAATTCTGATTAGTGCACGTACTTTGTCACTCTTATTAGCCCATTTGACTTTCTTTTCACCATCAATGGGTTCTAGTTCTTTTCCCAAGGTAATCTAGTACAATCCTTTACTTCTTAATACATCTTCCATATGATATTTCCATGAGAAGTAGTTGGTAGTGTAAGCAAGAGATAAATGAGAGATTCCATATTAAAATATGCAAAAAAATATGAAACTGATGGTCTGGATGGAAAGATCTCAAAAAAATAGGTTGTTTTAAAAAAAAGGGCTCTGAAAACGAACTTTGGATGTGAAAGTTATGCTCTTTTGAAAAAATGCATAAATAGTAACCAAAGAGCCACATGGCAAGTAGAAGTTAATCCACATGGTGATGCTCCTCCTAATTGTGCCTATGAGCTCACTTTTAAATGAGTTACTTATGAAGTGACCCACTTTTATAGAATAAGCGAGAATCACTTTTGCAATGAAGTTACCTTGTAAATGAAAGTTGCATACAAAAAATAACTTAAAATAATATATTAAAATTGTTTAATAGTGATTCACTTTTATAATTAAGTGAAATGCACTTTGCAATGAATGCATGAAAGTTTTCAAAAAAAGTTAACGAAAAAGAGACTGGAACTCAAGACCTCTTACTATGTAAAGTAACTTTCAACCAAGTGAGCTAGTGCAAAACACATTATAGTCTTAAGAAGGAGGATTGTTTTTGTTGTGGAATATGACCTTGGAGTGCGTGCTCAATTAAAACTTGTTTTCATGCATTCATACAAAAAACATTGCTTCTCGACAACAACAAGGGTTAGATCTCAGTTAGCTTATCTGGAAAATGCAATTTTTCCCTCTGTTTTTGATTTACGGAGATTGCACAGAGCACACGCCAACAGTAAAACCCTTTCCACTTTGTTTCTGATTTGTCAGTATCGCATAGAGCACAAGGAAAAGATCATACGTGGATCGAAATGAGTAGCAACCCGGAAATAAAAAAACAAAAAATCGAAATAAGACCGAAATATTATCTATGTAAAAAATTGAAAGGGCATATTCAAGCTTTATACCTCCAGATCTGACTAAAATGGTAGTATCTTGGGAAAATAGAAACATTTTCAAGTGAAAAGAAAAGTGCTCCTAACTAAAGCAAGAACTTTTGACTCAATGGAATAGTCCTATCAACCTAGAAATGTATGGAAATGGAAGAAACCAGAGATGTGGCAACACAACTTCAAGATCTCGACCCATAACTGAATTGGGTCTTAAAATGTGCTCTAATACCATGTTTGACAACACATGTTTTCCAACAGAGGATGAACATCTTTAGTAACCACTCAACCATATCAAAGATCAACATACTGATTTTTTTATATCGTAAAAACTCCGTGGGGAAACATCCACGACCCCAACCAATGCAACTACTTGAATAAATTTATTAATGCAAAATAATAATATTACCGAGAGATTTACAAGAGAGTATCTCACAATCAATCATTGACTAATGAACCTCCATGCTCTTTAAATAGAAATCATGGACTAATCATGTGTTAAGCCATGAATCAATGTAGCCATTAAGATCAAGGAGAATATGAGTCATGATATCATTCTATGTCAGGAACATATCGTGATCATCGGATTTCCTAACTACAAATGCATGCTAATGCATACTAAAGGAACACACCAAGAAACACACTTTAACCTAATGACACATTAGACCAAGTTGATCTTAACTAACTCCTAAGTGTCTAAATATCCTAACAATTTTTTTAATGGATTAGGGATAATAAATAATCTAGATATACCTTCAAGTGAGGTCAGTGGTGGGAAATCAATAGAGATTACATTGGGCAGTCAGGGTGGTGGTGAAAATTATATAGTAATTGTGTTGTCCGTTAAGTCACACTATAAGGAAAACACCCTCTAGCGAAGGTTTTTGTGAAACCTCCACGAAAAATCTCTCCCTTCTTCATTTATAGCAAAGGTTTCTAGTGAAGGTGAGTGATCAAAGGTTTAACATAATATTTAAGTTGGTGCACTTAAATTGAATTTGGTGCACCAATGCACTCACATATACGGCACAACAATGCATTCTAGTTATAGGTGCATCAACATTCATTATTTCTAATTTGTATTACAATATCAGTTTAAACAAATTCTAAACATACTTTACCCAATGTGTCTTACAAGAGAAAGGACAATGGTGTGTCATGATATAAAATGCACCAAATAAGGTTTAGACATTTTATTATACAATATAGGTTTTTATTTCAAAAAATTACAAGAGGCACTCCCATAGAGGTGCACTGGTGTGTCATATCTACAAGCGTACCATCGGTCATTTTTATTATTTCGTAATGAAATATTATTGACGTGTGTTTATATCCAAAGCGCATTTATGCACCCTTATTTAAGACACATTGGATAAGGTATAGCCATTTTATTTTTAAAGTTACAAATAATGTAGCAGTGCCTCAATGTGTTTCCTTATTGACACATGGAAAAGGTATGCTTGTAAAGAGTAAAATCATTGGTGTGTCTCTGTGTAAAAATCACCAAATAAGGTTTATAACTTTTTTATAAAATATCAGATTTTAATTAAAATAAAAAACTCATTTGTTCTTTCAATAATAGTATCACACACCTATGCATACTAATAATGGTGCAATGATTAACATATTTTTAAAACCCTAGCGATGCGATTGTAACAAACAAATACACTAGTGAATCTTACAAGCTGACGCACCAATGTAGGGTATTTTTTTTTTAATTACCAATTGTAATTTCATTTTCACTTTCCTTAGTGCTTGAAACCATACAAGCACTAGTACTCACTATCCCTATACGATTGCCCCGTTGTTAGTTCTACCATGTCATCTAATTCCTCGATTCATTTGCTTTCCCAATGGATTTGGTTTGTTTTGGAATTTCGCAAAACAATACTAGATTTACATATTTTATCTACGCAACAACCATGTCTCCTTGATAGGGAAGATACCAAGTAAATTGATTATTATGTCCTCATTTACATTTTTAGTAGTTTAAAATTTTGAATTCGGCTTTAAGTCGCCTTTTTTTCCATTAAAAAATATGTGATGCATTCAAGTTGTTCAAATTGCACTAAATTGTGTGGTGCATCATGTTTTTTTACAAAACACATCATTTGTGGCGCGTCCATTCAAGACAAGCGCACCAGTAAACAAAACAAATTAAAAAACATGCACTTTTTTGGTACACTTTATGATATAATTGTAGTGTACCCGACCACCCATTTGGCTACTGTGATGGTGGGGTACTAGAAAATTTCTCCAGTTTCCCACAAATTTGACATACACCATAATAACACAATACATATATGATACCATTTATTTTTATGCCCTGCCATATGATACAATTCTACATGCAAATTCATGCAAAACTCATTTAAGCATACATATATCCACATCAACAACTATTCTTTCAACATACAACAATTAACAATAATAATACACAAAATTAAAGAGCATAAAAACACATATAAACATAACACTTATCTTTTATGAAAGCACCAACTGGCTGCAGTCCTCAGACGTTCCTCCCAGCCATAGACTCTACTGGTCTAGTTGATCCAGAATATATTGAGAATGACATGAAGGCAAATATATAACAAGGAAACACACAAAGATATTTCAAGAAACACGATAATACAATTAAACTCATATTCTATTAGTGAATGGAATACAATAGAGCTATGGAGGGATCTGTTTGAGCTATGTTGAAGATAATGAATGATCTCATCCCATGTGTGTGGATGTTTGGAATTGTACATCCTCGGGATATGAATAATCATCTTGTTAACTACCTCTGTTTTTCCATTAGTCTATGGGTGGAAGGTAGTCGATTTGGTCAGATTGGTGTCCATCATTGACCATAGGTTGCACTAGAAAGTACTCATGAACCTACTATCTCGATTTGAAATAATGGTCTGTGGGAGTCCAAAATGAACCCAAACACGCTCAAAGAAGAGCTTTGTGGTGGCATCGACTGTGATACTCTTCTTGCAAGGTGTCAAAACGACCATATTAGAGAATCGATCAATGACCACAAAGACACAGTCATTACCATGCTTGGTTGAAGGTAGACCAGACATGTAATCCATGGAGATGGACTCCCAAGGCTTATCAGAAGTTGGTAGAGGGGTGTATAACCCTTCTTTCTTGATGGCAGATTTGATAATGGTGTAGGCAATGCATGATCTGATATACTCGCTGAAATCTTATCGAATCTTCAACCAATAAAAATGCTTTTTTAGTACTACCAATGTTTTTTCCATGCCAAAGTGTCCTACCACCCGAATGTAATGAGCTTCCCAAATCAGTTTTGCACACTCACTTGAAGGAACAAAAAGGTGGATCAGATGGCATACGAATCCATCCTAGAGATGAAAGTCTAGAACTAGTTTTCCCGTGCTCAATGTCTGATAGGTAGCAACAAATTCAGAGTCATTGTTGTCTAGTTTTATCTAGTTGGAGGTCTCATACCCACAAGAGTTAAGAACTGTGGTTAGCGCTACAACCGGGGGTCGACTAAGGCAGTCTGCAACATGGTTGGTGTTTCCCTTCTTGTACTTGATGTTCAAGTGGAATTGTTGCAAGCGATTTTCCTTGTGTTTGCATGAATTGCAAAGGCCCGTGATCAGTGTGGATGATCATTTCCTTTCCCTAAATGTAATGCTTCCACTATCGACATTCCTACACAATGAAGTACATCTCTTTTTCGTAGGTGGGGAATTTGCAAACAACATCAGATAGTGTTTCACTGTGATAGGTCATCAAATTCTCATGTTGAGTGAGGACTGCATTGATAACATAATCTGAAGCGTCTATCTCAATATCAAATGGTTGTTGCAGGTCTGACAAAATAAGGATTAGTGTTGAATAGAGGTGGAATTGCAAATCCTCGAATCATTTTTGTTGTGACACAACCAAAACAAATTTGGCCTTGGCTCCACCCTTGGTCACCTTCGTTAGGGCCCAAGCGATATGAGAGAACCTCAACACAAACATGTGGTAGAAGTTGGCAAGGCCCAAGAAGCTGTGGAGCTCATTCAGTGTCTTCAGGGCCGACCAATCATAAATGACTTGGATCTTGGCTGGATCCACATGCACACACTTCTCATCCATAATGTATTCCAAATATTGAATTCTCTACATGCCAAAGAAACAATTCTTCGAATTGGCATATAACTTGTGTTGTAACAGGGTGCCTAAGACCTGTTGAATGTGCTTCAAATGTTTCTCCCTAGTTTTGCTAAAGATGAGAATGTCATCCAAATATATGACCATAAAGGAGTTTGTGAATGGTTGCAATATATCATCCATCGTCCACTCGAATGTGTCTGGGGAATTAGTCAAAACGAAAGGCATGAACAACCACTCGAAGAGGCCTTCTTTATACTTGAAGGTTGTCTTCCATACACCAGTTTGCTCAATCGACACCTGGTCCCAAAATTCCAGGGCCATTTTGAGGCCCTAAATGACGTTTTTTTTTGGCGTGATAGAACTCAATAGATAGGAAAAGGAATGTATTGGATCGTTTGGAATGTGTACTTCTTGAATAGACCTTTCTAATGGGCTACTGAGAACCGCAAATGAAGTTCGTATGAAAAATGTATTCCCCCGGGAAATTGACATATCAACTAACCACATCGGGGCCCATAAACCTTTTGGTGTTTCATATTCTGGGCTTAGGGTTTTGTATGTTTAGGGTTTTCTCATTTATTCTTTATGTTAAAAGGCCCTTTTCAACCTCTTTGTAATCAACTTCTTGCGATTGAGCGTAGATGACACATCTCTCTATTTAGGGATAAGGTACCACCATTCTAGCTAGTTTGTGTGCTTTGCATTTTTACAGTCTTTTGTATTCCATTCATTAATAGAATATGAGTTTAACTATATAAAAACTGTGAATATGTGGAACCATTCTAAATTAGTGGAACAGGTGGATGGCCACCAATGTCCACCTAGATCAGGTTCTGACAAAGTGTAATCCCATTCCATCTTTACTGAATGGAAGCCACAATTATAAGCACCACAACAATCACTGGATTAACAATATCTCCTTACCTAGAATATAAATTTGACCACAACAGTCACTCAATTAACAATATCTCAAAAACTAAAATATAAATCTGAGCCAAGATTTGCAAGTTTGTATTTATTTGAAAAGTAAGGAATGAAAACTAGAGATATCGAGTAGTCATGTATGGGAGGAGAAAGTTGCAAAACAATGATAACAATGTAAAATGGTTTCCCAAGTGGTTTAAATTCAAAATGGCAGAGTATTACTGACAATTTGAGGAAGCAGGAAGAAAACCATATCAGATCCATATACTCCATAAATGGGAATCTCGCTTTCCCATTCATGTTGCTTGTGCGCACCTATCAAATCCGATAGATTAAGGATTGAATTCAGCAACTACTGGTCCTCATGGTGTGAACAATCAACACAATTTAAAAACGTATAAAATGTATGGTTCAGGAAATGGAAACCACTCATTTATCACTTGAACTCTCCATGAATCTAAAGCACTCCTTGTCAACAACCAAATAAGAGATTTCCAAACCTTTTGGCACAGTCTAAGCATCAGTGGAAGTACAATCAATCATTTAGTCAATGCCCTGAGACCATCGACTCAGACTGAGAATATAAAACTCATATCCTTGGGCTTCGATTTCATCCTTTCGAATAAGAATTCTACACCTATTATGAGATGAATATTATATTCGATAACTTGAAAATCCAACATGACGAGAGAGATGTAGTTATAGTGACCCTCTACTGTAACTGATATTAAGGAAATTTAGGGGTTAAACTACAAGCATAAATGACATATGCCCGTAAATATAATCTTTTTAAAAATTCCTACGCAATGTTCATACAATTGAAGCATCTTAACATCAAATGATACAAAGCATCTGAGTTTGAGTTTGCATCAATGACAATAAAATCAACTTCTTTAAAACTATTCAATTAAATTGGGGCTTACAAATTCTATAAATAAATGTGTGCTTCCTTTACACAGCTTTTCAAACAATCATCTGACACTCTTGCATTAGAGATGATTCTATGAACGTAACCAGGAAAATGCATATTCTAAAAATGGTAAGAAGGCTCTTGAGTCATTACACAAGGATGAATCATTTCCCCGTAACTGCATATTCTCGAAGATTGGGGCGATCTACTCTAAAATAGTCCCCATACCACAAAATTGGAGCGAATAAAAGCAGAAATCCCAATTTACACCAAACGGGGAGGGAGAAATCGCTACCAAGAATCCCCATTCCTGCAAATTAGGGCGAATGGAAGGTTGCACCATTTTCAAGGGAAAAAACTATTTTTTCCCAATCCCTAATAAATAAGCGTGGGCTAACCCTCTATACAATTTTTCCCAATCCCTAATAATAAGCATGGGATAACCCTCATCTTCCTCTTGGTATCCCATGTATGCAACCTGAGGGCCTTGAGACATCATCTCCTTAGTTATCCATAGAAACGGGAGATAACATCTGGCTCCTACTCGGGGACATGTACTTGTTGTAGAGTGCTTGAGAACCTCAACATCTCATGGTAAGACCTGTGCCTACACACACTGAAACAAACAAAATGTTGGATATTGAGGGTGGCTCACTCACCCTTTGTCCATATGATCAAAAAATTCAAAATTTCAACTAATCTTTAAAACAAAATTTTGTACTTTTTTCAAAAATTTCTAAACTAACATTTAATATGATGAAAACAAATGATCATAACAATTATGCAATAATGCAAGTAGAGAAAAATTAAATTGAGACATGACATGAAAATATAAGTAAATGCAACTAACTATCATGAGCAAGCAAATGCAAATGTAAGGGAAAGAAAATGACCTACCTACTTACCTGGGGCTCATGGCTCTGATGAGGTCAAGTTCCTTATAGAAAATAAAGTTTGAGGAGAGATCCATTTACTGGAAATGACATCTTCTTGCCTTCACCGGTGGACAAAAAAATAAATATCAAACCCATATTTTTCCTCAATCTTATACGGTCCCAGCCATAAACTATCAAACTTCCGATGCAACCCATGTTTCTCCCTTGTTTTGTCCCACATCAAGACCAAATATCCTTTCTTGAAATCCCTTTGTATTTCCTTACAGTTGAAAGTTCCTTTAATTTTCTCTAGTTCTTCACCATTTGATCGAAAGTCATTCTTCTGGTCTCATTCAATTCTACAAGTTGATTAATTCTTCCCTGCAATACTTTTTTTCCAGTGGCTAAATGTTGGGCTAGTTTCAAGGCCAAAATCTGAAGATTTATGGGAAATAGTGCTTCCATCTCGTAAACTAACTTGAAGGGGGTTTTTCCAGTAGAAGTTTTAACTGTTGTGCAATATTCCCAAAGAGCATACTTAGTTTTTCCATACCAACTCTTCTTATTTTCTCCAACAAATTTCTTCACAATATTCACGATGTTCTTATTATTGGACTCTACCAAACCGTTTCCCTGGGGGTAGTAGTTTGATGAATGTGATAAACCAATCCCATACTTGAAAAAAAAATCATTTATAGCTATCGAGCTGAAAGCTTTGGCATTATCGGTGGTTATCCTAGCAGGAACACCAAACTTGGTGATTATCCTTTCATCAAGGAAATTCAAAACCACTTCTTTTGTTGCCTTTTTCATTGGGATGGCCTCTACCCAGCGAGTGAAGTAGTCTGTCGCTGTTAGGACCCATCGATAACCGTTACTAGAGTTGTCCTTAAATTCACTAATAAAGTCCAACCCCCATTGTTGAAAAGGTGCTTCAACCACCACAAGCTTTAAAGGAAGGGAGGGAAATCATTGTTTTCCTGAAAAGCACTGACAAGGTTGGCAGGATCTAATATATCGATGTGTGTCAGAGAAGATAGTAGGACAATAATATATTGCCCTCAAGATTTTATGACCAGTGGTACGAGCAACAAAATGACCTCCACAATATCCTGAATGAAGTAATGAAATTAACTTATTTGCTTCCTCTTTATTTACGCATTTGAGAATCACTCCATAAGGATTCCTCCATCCAAGACCTTTCTATTTCAGGCAATACTTCATGGCCTTGAGTCTTAAAGCTCTTCTTTTGTGATATACTACATGTTCTGGACATGTAAGGTTATTCAAATAATATGTGATATCCTAATACGATTCAACATTCTTGATTTCACTTATGACAATGTTCACCTATTCCATTTCCCCAACCTCGATGGCTTCTTGATTTCCTTCAATGAACATTTTTTCCAATGCTTGTCCCTTTATTATTTTGGAAGGATTTATTTCTAAGTCATACTCTGGATTTGTGACATCCACTTTTCTCTTGAACCAAGAAAATCATGTTGTGATAAAACGTCTTTCACTACTAGATAAGGTACAAAGGATTTGGTCTTATTATACCCCACATAGGTTCTAAAATGCTTGAGAGACTTAACAAGGGCACAAGCTTGCTTCTCAGTAATTGTATAATTCAGTTCTGAGTCCCTAAGTACTTTTCTCATGAAAGTGATCAATTTCTCATCCCCTTCATCATTTTTTTGTAAAAGGACTCTTGCAATGGTGTCATTTGAAGAAAAGAATAAAATGATGAAGTCTTTAGTAAAATCCGGGCTCACCAAGATTGGTGCAATAGCTATGGCCTCTTTAATATGTTGAAAATCCATTTTTCCATTTGCATCCCATTCGAAACGGGCATCCCCTTTCAACAAATGATTCAAAGGTTTGACAAACTAAATGAAATTTGATATGAATATTCTTATGAAATTAATTTCATCTAAAAATGATTGCAAGGATTTCGTATCCTTAGGGAGAGGAATTTTCTCAATTGCTTCAATCCTGGAAGGATCTACATAAATTCCATCCTCGGAGATGAAATGTTCCAACAAATTTCCCTTGTCTACTCCAAAAATCGATTTCTTGGGGTTGTGAGAGACACCATACTCTCTACATCTCTCAAAGATTACCCATAGATGATGAATGTGTTGAGTTCTCTTTTTGGAAATGGCAATCTGGTCGTCTTGGTAAATCTCTATAATTTTTCCTATGAGGTCCTTGAAAGCATAGTCCATGGTGCATTGAACGGTAGACTCATAATTAGTTATTCTGAAAGGCATTTGTAAATACTTATAGGTTCCCCACGAGGTAGTGAAATTAGTCCTTAGTTGATCCTCCTCCTTTACTAATACTTGGTTATATCCCGAGAAACCATCAAGCATAGACATCATCTATGCTCCAGTAACCCTTTGCAAAAGATGCTCCATGTTTGGTAAAGGGTAATTATCCTTGAGCGATGCTTGATTCAAGTTCCTAAAGTCAACACACAATCTGATGTCACTGGTATTCTTTCAGACAACTACAGGGTTGGATACCCAAGATGAGTATCTGACGGGTTTGGTTATTCCTGCTTCCACCATTTTTTACAATTCCTTCTGAACTTGAGGCACAATATTTGGGTTGATCTTCCTTAGTTTCTGTCTGAAAGGATTTGCATCTTCCTTGAGGGGGATATCATGTAATATGATATCTCCACGGTAAGCTTTCAAATCCCTGTATGACCAAGAAAAGACATCCTCTAACTCTCTGATGAGAGCTAGGAACTCCTTCATTCCTAGCTTTACTAATTTAGAAGATGCATCAGTGACAATATTAAACTCTATAAATTCATCTTCTTTCCCATCTGTTAGTTTCCCCTTGTACATGTCATTTCAATAAAACATCCTTTCAAAGGAAGCCAACCCTCTTGGCAAGGATTTTTCAGAAAATTCTATGACCTTAATGTCCCCCCTTTCATTGAGTAAGTTTATTTGAGTCTCCGAAAGCTCACCTTCATTTTGGAGGAAACGAAAAATCTACTTTTCGTCACAAGAAACTTGCTAGTTCTAAGTTGCCAGAAACTAAAGGCCTGAAATTTACTTCCACCTTGTAAGGGAAAATTTCTTCATGAGGTTGTAGGGTGGAAGTGAACAACCAAGGCATCTGCCATGGAATTCTCCTCTTTAGGGATGGTTTTGATTGAAAATTTGTTGAAACTCTTCATAGCATCCCACACATCGTCCCTATATTATTCTATCCTCGGTTTCTTGGTGGCAAAGTATCTCTTAACCTAGGAAACAATCAAATTTGAATCTCCTCTCACATGTAAGGACCTAATATTCATATAAATGGAGAGATTCAAACCCAATATTAGGGCCTCATATTCAACAATATTATTATTGCAATCAAACTAAGGCCTATATTAGAAACAAGTAACTCCCTTATCTAGCGATATTAAGACTATTCTAGTGCCTTAACATGCACTTGAATGTGCCTTGTTGAATTCTAAGGCCCAACACCCATTATTTTTCTCTTCATCCTGAAACAAAGAGTTTGATAATATGCATGTGCAATCAATTTCTTCACTAACAACGTGGATTTAATGTAACAAACTTTCATAGTTCCCATTATTTTTTGTGACAGGTGCCTTGGGGTATAAGACAACAAGATCCCTATTTATATTTGGGATGATAATATAAGAAAAGTTCTGATGAACACTCCCTCTAATTTTATTTATCCACTCCTTCGATAGTAACAACCCCCATGCCTTATGTACATCAATGACTACAACATCTATCAGGAAAGACACATCCAAATATTGTTCAAGGCTTGCTTCCAAATCCTCAATAACACCACATACCGTAATTTTCCTTGAATCCATATGACATATGTTCTTGTAAGGTTGTGTTATCTTTAATCCGAGTTTTTTGACAAAGTGCATTGTTGTGAAATTTGCAGAATCCCTAGAGTTCAAAGTACAATTGCAGAAAGATAAGTGATTAATGTTCAAAGTGATGAGAAAGGGTGGGTGACTTCGGATTCACCCAATGGGAATGATTACAGAGAGATCTTCCTTTTCTCTAGCATTGTTTTCTTGACTGAAATTGATCGCAATTGCCTCCTCTATCTTGTGGACCCGAGGGAGAAATATTTGGGCATGTCTCAACAACTCTTCTTCAGCTTTGTTTGCTACCAAAACCTCTCCAAGATCCAGTCTTTCCTTTGTGATAGAAATATATTTCTTAGTGTCACGTGGTACCTTTTCTCTCTTTATAAACTCAAACATATGATTATCAGCTTCACTTCAACTTTTCTTTCTTCTGCTTCAAGATATGTCTTGGTAACACATAGAAACTTGGTAGAAGGTGTGGTTTGGACAAGGTGAATCATTTGACTTTCCTGCACAGGGTCCTGTGGGAAAATAATGTTGTGACAATGAGAGGAAATTAGATTTTACTCTATTTTTCATGCCCTATCTCAGGCTTCCATTGAGTTAGAGGGTTTCTTTTTCCATATTAGAGAGCCATAAGGATCATTTATAGTTTGCATATAACATCGAAGAATGGAACCCTTGTAGGGTTTGAAATCTTGAGGAAAACTTTTAATGAGGATATTAAACCTGTCATTGAAATCCCTGATGTCCTCCCTTGGTTCCCTCTTACAACGGTAAAATTGTTCATAAAGAGATATCAAGTCCTCATTTTTTGTGATTATTTTGATGAAGAGATCTTGGAAGGTATCCCAAGTGGTAATTTCCCCTGGTGAGATATTATCATACCACTCCTTGGCCTTCCCTATGAAAGATAAAGATTAGAGCTTCATCCACACATCATCATATTGGTCATACCATTGAAGAATACTTGAAAATCCATCCAAAAGAGGTTGGACTAGGGTAGGATCATCACTAGAGAAGGTTGGAATCCATTCTTTAAAACCTTTTGGGATTTTGCGGGGTGATCCAAAAATCTTTGTGATATCCAATGACTTGTATATGTTTTTTGCCCAAGGTTCTCAGAATGCACCCACAACAACAGGTGTAGACGAGGGAGAGATAAGCGAAGGTGGAAGAACACAAGAGGTGGAAGAAGGTGGAGGAACAAGAGGCCTAGGTAAAGGTTTAGGATGCTTAAGCATAGATCTAGGATGCTTAAGTACAGGTGGAGGGGTAGGGTAGTTCCTCCCTTGGGTTTTTTTCATTATGGAGTCGCTAGATGAGATTTATGAAAAACTCATCAAGAATGGTAAGGGAAATTCCTTCAACTAGAGTCACCAGGAAAGATATGGGTAAAGGATTTAGGATCAAAGCTTGTCAAAGTGTCATTAGGGCTCAAAAGAGGATTCAAAATCCTCCCCGACAATGACGCCAAAATATTATCGCAGAATTTGTAGCTTGGGAAAATCCCAACCTAATCCATGGAAGTGTGACAACTACGAGAATACCTACCCACTGTCACCTTAGATAGACACTCCCCTCACTTTAGTGATGATGAAATCACCATAATGGGAGAATCCTGGTGACCCTAGGAGGATTGAGATGGAAAGTGAGATGATGATCAATGAACACCCCTATAGGTCAATTTTGGAGAAGGAATATGGATTGAGAATGAGTCTTGTAAATGGAGAATGGTTTCCAAAAATTATGTACCTGCAAAACAATGTTAGCCCTGCCCAAAACAAGACAAATGATAGATATACAAGCCTTAAATAAATGGGGATCAAGCAAGAATCCTCGCTATCCCAAATTGCAGAATTATATATATATATATATATATATATATATATATATATATATATATATATATATATCAACAACAAATGATAACAATAACTGCAAATCTAACCATAAAAAATCAAGCACAAGATGCTGGAAATAAAGCTAGTAATAACTAGTTGAACGTCCACTGATTTAGCCGTCTTTCATTATATTTAGGGTTGTTTATTAAGTGTTATCAATAAGTTATTATGACAGCCAAGTGGCTGTAGCAAAAAATTGTTACAGAAGAAATATCTAACCATAAAAATGAACAAGTAAACCACCCAACAATTGGCCAATAACAAGTAGAACAATAACCAAAACAATTGCTACTGCAGCAAGATCTAACCACAAAAATCAACAAGTAAACCACCCAATGATTGGCTAATAACAAGTAGAACAATAACCAAGGTTTAAAAGTGAATTTTAGTGGTAGTTTAGAGAGAAAAGAGCGAGGAAAAGATGATTTTGCAGTAGCCCTAAGGGCTGTAGCATCAATTTGTAACAACAAATAGAATCACTAGGCTAAACTAGATGCCCTTAGGGCACAAGCAAGCTTATAGCATGAAGAATAAATTCCAACTTGAACAACTGCAATATCTCCAATTTCCACATATACCAATGCAATGATTTTATATCTCCAATGCAAAAAGACTAGTACCTTTCCAATTGGGCTATGGAGTCTCTTGTGTAAGAGCTAGGGTTTGTTACTTCTCTAGGGGTGTAAGCCTTTTTACTCCTTAGAGCAATCAAAACCTAGCAAGGCAAATCTAGGAGGGTGTAATATTTTTTACTCCTCCTAGCAGCCTTTGCAAAGTAGCTTACTCAAAACAATAATGATAGATCTTAGTGGAGGGTGCATGCCTTTATAATCCTCCAAGGGTTTAGACAAATCTAGCTTGAAACAAGAATAGAAAGATGCAATTAATGAAGAAATTTCTTACCAATTCCAAGAAAAAGCATGAATAAACCCTCTTTTACCAAGAATATTCCACCACAATAGCAAGAAGAAGACATCCAAGAGACAACGTCTTAGCTTCCTTCACCAACATACAAGTACTAACATCGACAAGAGAGGTTCAAGAGAGAGATAGAGAAAACTTCCCAAGTAGGGAGAAGATTTCATCCATACAATATGTAATTCTCAACCGAGTTATGATCCAAATGAAAAAGGGGTGACCTATATTTATATGAGGTCATCTAAAACCCTTTTGTCCAATTTTTGAAAATTCAACATCAAATTAGAGAGGTTGACCTCCCTATTTGTCCTTTTACATCTTGGAATTCATATTTACAAAAGAAAATCCCCTTTTAGGGGTGACGTCATGCCCCAAAGGGTGACGTAGGGCCTCTAGAAGAGACGTTGAGCCTTTGATGGAGAACATTGGGCCTTCAAAGGCTATAAATCATGCCACCAAGTGCTCTACTATGTGCCAAGTGTCTCTCTCTCCATCGAACCATGACCATGACCATCAACCATGATAAACCCCATCAAAACCCTAAACCCATGTGATGTCTAGGGCATAAGGTGTGACGTCTTAGGCCTTCTAAGGCCATCTCTAGGGTGAAATGAGCTGGAATATGGTCATCTCATAGTGTCCAAGTTCATACAAAGGCAACGTTCTTCTTCCCATGTATCCAAGAAGAGGGGGTGCATCATCCAACTTATGGGCTTCATGCTCTAATGAAGGTCCAAGTGACCTTGTGCCTTCACGATCATGCTTTCACCTGTCAAGGACCTATAAAGACAAACAAGTACGCCCTCCAAGAGTCCACAAGTCACAAGTATCATTCCAAGAAAGCCATATCTAATAAAAGAACCACCCAAACATGTGCATCAAATCCCCCCTTTTCAAAATAAACAAATGCTCAAAGACCTTATACAACTTGTCAAATTTATATATGGGAGGGGTGTCATAATGCCCTATTGGGTGAACCAATTCCTCAAGTAGGGGATGTTTCCAAGGAGAAGCCTTTATAGGTTATGTATTGGATGCAAGTTGGATGGGGTTAGATTTCTAGGTATGGGGTTTCATGACATACAAGGGCTCGTATTGTCTCATTTATGGGTGCCTTTGTTGAGGGCCAGCCGCATTTTTTCCCTCTTTTTTGTTTTTAAAGCATATTTTTCCAAGCCCTTTACTAGCCATTCATTTTGCATGTATTTCCAAGTTGAAGACAATAAGGGGAACTAAAAAAGGAAATGCATAGCCCACATACATTCTACGTTGGTTTGCATGCTTTTCCAAGTTGAAGACAATAAAGGGGCACTAAAAAGGAAATGCATATCCCACATACATTGTACCTTGGAAAGCATGTTTGATTAATTAGTTATTTATTCTATGGGTCCCTCATTTTTTTGAGAGGCATTTCATTACTCTCGAAATCCCAGGGCCAAATTTTATGGCGCTATGTTTTTTCCAGGGCACCTCCGAGCCTAGTGGCCCCTTCTTCCCATGAAATGAGGTACATTCCCTTCTTGGGTCAATAAGCCCGAAAACCTAAAAGATGGGGAAAAAGAGGGGGAGAAGTAATGGAAAGTGGCAAGTATGAGAGAGAATGATAGAATGACCCTTCAAGGAGAACCCCCGGTAGCAACTCTTTCCTTGAGGGTGGCCACTTACTAGGAAACCATGACACTCACCAAGGTGAAATAGCGAAAGAAGCATAATTTCCAAGCAAATGTTTTCAAAATCAAGAAAGGATCATTTGCAACATGTTCAAATGCTTCAAGTATTAAAATTACACTTACCACGATACTAGACTTGTTACCTCATGAAATAAGACCTGCCGTCCTCTGTGGGCCAAGCTGGGTATGGTGGATGCTGCTATCATCGATCATATGGTAATCCATGGGTGATAGGGGCCACTGCCTCCTCATCTGCCTCTCGGTACTCCATGTCTGCAACCCGAGGGCCTCGAGACATCATCTCCTTAGTTATCCCTAGAAATGGGGGATAACACCTCCTTTTCACTGTTTAATTTATGAGTATCAATGTTATGTTAAGCATCAAAATATCTGTTTATAAGATTATGTGAATTTGAATGTGTTTGAATAGGTTAATGAATGAATTTTATGGTGATTGAGTAGCAGTATGTTAATTCCTGTAAGTTTGAATGCATTGAGAGACTGGAGAATGAGTCTTTATGGTGTGAGATTAACTCAGTCCTGTAGTGCAGATGAACGAGGGTGTTATTGATATTAGGAATTATATCTTGAATGTGACATATGATTGTTAAAGTTGATATCTCCAACCAGTGATACGAGGTCAATAAACAATTGCAGAGTTGTTGAAGATTATGGATAACCTGTGAAGTGAATTTTTAATAGAGAACAGGGAAATTTCGTTCTTTGCAACTGCGAGATGCAAAATTAGATTGAAGTCGACATACAAGATACCATTCATTGGTGATTCACTCTGAGAATAACATTCTTCATAGATCAATCGTTATAAATTATTTCTGGACTAGAACTTATATGAAGGTTCTCAAACATCCAATGACCGAAATATTTACCAGTGGTTTGAATGGGTGGACACGTGGCAAATTAGAAGGGATTTTGGGTTCATAAGTGGTTTCACTTAAACCACCTTTTCAACAACCCAAAATGACGTTGGCTTGACGTTGATTCAAATAGCATCATAATAGTTCAAGCCTTGATTTGTTCTTTGGTCGTATGTATTTGTGTGTTTATTGTTCAAGCACATAAGTGTAAACCTGGGTCATCATGTGTGTTTTTATGGTGAGGTGAATCTTGATTTAACAAGTGGGTTACGAGAATAATAAGCAAGTTACATCCTATAGAGTTGAATATGGAAGGTAGAGTGAATGGTGAAGATATTGTAGACTACTAAGCAAATGTTTAAAGTTCAGTCATTTAAGTATTGGTTAAAGAAAGTCTCATAATCACCTAGCATCATATTCAACAAGAAAAGGCTATTTTTTCTATAAACACTAGTACCAAACATAATTTCATCATTATTAATTTGGCTAAAAGATTACAAGTTCCCGCAAATAATATTCAAAGCACATAGGTTGAGGGTGAAAATGTTTAAATTTTTAAATATTTGAATATTACTATGGAAAAATATATGTTGTATTCATATTTTTATGCTATGGATATGGATGAAGTGGATATTTTTTTGGGATGTCCTTGGATGGACTCAATTGGTACAATGAATGTTAATGTGCAAAAGAAGTTTATGAAGCTTTGGTATAAGAAAAAGAAAACAACATTGCATGATATTTATATTACTAAGAAAGAAGGGCCCAAGGGGGCACATGAACAAGTTCTTGCAAGGAAACAAATTGAAATACTAAATGACACATCAAATCAAGATTTCAATCTTGAATCAAAAGAAGAGCTTACAAGAGTACTTGAATAAAATCCCCAAGAAGTGCATAGATAGGAAGAAGAAGCTAAGGAGATAATTGTATCAAAGGAACCACATGTTGAAGAGTCAAAGAAATAAGAATCAATATCTAAGTTTGATGTATATTGCCACAAACAACACTTAGAGAAACAATAGTCATCAAGGCAAGGACATGAGCATCAACAAAATTACTATGGATCAACATGTAATTAGAGAGGCAACCAACATGGAGGCACATGGATGAATAAAAGAAATTCATAGAGATATCGAAGTAACACAATGAAGACATGGATCCCAAAGAGAAACCTCAATCAAAATTGAGGAAAGGCCACATTTGAACCCCATGTCCACATTTAGCTTGGATGGATAGATGCTCATGCATAGTACTAGTTTACTACATTGCTTAGTATATCATAGTATATGGATTCTTACCATGTTTCGAGGATGAAACATGCCAAGGGGGATGGAATGTAATGTACTTAGGGAGGATAATAAGGGGTACCTATGGAGGTACCCAAGGGAATAATAAAAGTAAAGTGGCCTTAATAATATAATAGACCCACGAAGACAAAGTTTAACTCCATAAAATTTTTAGAGGACAGTTTTGACTTTTCATTAAAACAAAGTGTGTGGACTCCTTCAAAAACTAAAATTCATCAGAGAGACTTTTGAATATTGGAAATAGAAAAAGTGGATTTTCAAAATTGAAAAAGTGAAAACTTCACTCTGGTGCAATTTTAGAAGCTTAAATCTTTTTACTTCGAATTTTTTTTATTTTTTTTAGAGAATCAAAACCTAAACAAACCAACAAAATGTTTTTAGAGTAAAATGTTCATATATTTGAAAAGGAAAAATTTCAAAAGGAGAGTTAAAAATCAAAAGAATAAAATGATAGGGGTGCTACGGGGAAAATCCCCCTATACTGTTTCAAAGGTAAAGGCAGAGTGCTAACTCCCTTAAAAGACAATTCTACCCTTAAACTACCCCAAAACCAACTAAATTGTTAGAAAAACAGGACTGTGGATCAATAAAATAAAACAAATGCGGAAACAAAACACAGAATATACACAATACAATAGAGACACAGATTTACGTGGTTCACCCAGTGTGGGCTACGTCCACCAGAGAAATCGCCAAGGCCTTCTCTTTATTATTATCCAACATATGAAGGGATACAACCTACAACAAACTCCCTGCAACTTCCTCTTCTTTCTCTCACAGTCTCCTATCTCAGAATACAATATTCGCCATAATGCATAGCCGCAATACCTTTACCTCATAACATAGGGTTGCCTTCTAGGGCAAAAACCCTAACATAATTTCTACCGTTAGATATGCGACCTTATAATGAACGGTCCCGATTTACAATAAAATTACAATATACTTTTACAAGGCAAATTTTCCTTCGGGGGAATCGCCCCCCTACCCCCCAGCCAGGGGGATACCCCCCTCCGAGTCCGCAGAGGGGGTAACCCCCCTCTGCACTCCCTCGCGTGGAAGATTGTACATACTTCTGGGGTGTAAAGTTTACAATAGACCTCTGAATCAAGAAGATAATCAGGCTCCACAACCAACATAAACTAAGTGATGAGAAATAAAGGAAAGAGGGTTAATGAATGCACCTTTAGTCTTTGTGGTTGGTGTCAGCCTCTTTTGCTTCTCGTCGTCTCCTAGATTACTAGCCTCCTCCCAAATATGACATGCAAAGGTTAGGAATACAATGTGACAACATATGCTATTTCTACTAATCACTTTAAAAGTTTAGATATAGATATAAATGCACAAATCAACAAAATCATGTAGACATAGTGTTTTAGGACAAGAATGAACTCTTTTATTCAATTTTATGATCAAAAGGATTACAACCTTTGTCGACAATCGCTCCACAAACCAAGTCTGGGCTCCTCTATCGTCGCTCCAAGGGAATCAATCCCACGTTAGCTTCTCACAACCAACTTATCACTTAGGAAAGGAGAAAGGGTTTTATAAGGAGAAAGGGTTGGAGGGGCAGGTTGAGGACAAAACTCAGAATATGATGCAAATCTTGGGCTTAGAATGGGAAGATATTTTGGTAGAGTTTTCTTATTCTCTTTCTTGTCTTGTCAAATGACACCCCAAGACCTCTTTTTATATGAGAAAAATATGGTTATTTGGTTTGGGGACGGGCTACAAGGGGTAAAATGGTTAGGAAACCATCTATAGCTCATAAAATCCACCGAATTCTGTGAAATTTTATATTTTGTGCAACTTTTGGAGGTAAATTCGGGCTAACTAGCATGCAGCTCGCGTATGTACACAAGATAACTAGCATGCAACACACATGTGTACACGAGATATTAGTGCAGTAGGGCACGTACACTATTCAAAAAATGGTTTTTTAAGAGGAAGACTGAACAATATTTTGGCAAAGTATGTAAGTGGAAGGGCCAATGTCTTGTATGCACAGATAATGCATTTTTGGACTATAACAAATTCCCCCTAATCTGTGAGGTCAGAAGAGTAATTGATGGCCTAAATACATTACACTATCTTTACATAGTGGGAAGGCACACAGTCAAGTGATCCCAAGCTGAGTGTTCGTGAGCGTTCCATCTGCAAAAATAATGATAATCTCTCCGAGGAGGGCATACACATGCTTGGGAAAAGCTAAACATGACTTCTAATCAAGTACATTGCAAATCCATTTTACATATGACAATTATACAAAATGTCCATATAAAGTGCAGTCGCAAATAATACACAACGGATCTACATCTCAATACCATTTGAAGATATACAAGTATAAAATGATATGCATCTTCGAGAAGCATCGATGCCTATGGATGGAGATGAGCACTCCATTTCTTGAGTAACAACTTCAAGATAGTCAAAAGCTCAGGTAGGAGTACAATAGGAGTGTAAGACTCACTACCCAGAGATCTTCGACATGCTGTCAGGGAAAGGCTAGAGGATCTCAATCATCAGGCGCAAAAATTCATTGATTTTGAATCCAAACTTGACTGGACTCTCGAGATGGCCGACTCATGAAAGTCAAGAGATAAACTACAGAATGGCTGACTTAGGTTGGATAAAAATTCCCTTAGACTAAAGCACAACAAAATGATGAGACTCAGGCAGCGTGATATTGACATAAGTATGTGATACATGAGGCACCACAAACTCTCCATATGTTTGGAAGAGTAACCAAATGGAGGAGGACACAACTCTATGTAATGAGAACAACTTCCTAAGGTCAGATTAGATCCCAATGCTTGGTGAACAAACATAAGGATGTGCTTTGTCCAAGGCAGACTATCTTACTGCCAGAAAAAAAAATGTATATCCCGTCTCCTCTTTTTGGAATATTTGATTTTTTTTTTTTGTCTTTTTCAAATTATTTAATGAGCTTTAAAAAGAATAAAAGAATGCTATGTGACAAAGGAGGAACGAGTGCCGCGGGTAAGAAAACTAGTTCCAAGCTCATGGAACATACTTGATGCTTAGTACAAGGAGACATTTAGAGGATAAGGACACTCGAGAAAATTCCTCGATGGGTCAAGGTGTCAAATCGCAAGGGAAAAAAGTGCTACAAGGCTTGCATTTAAGGAATGCTTTGAAGGTTCATTTAATAGCAACATGAAGCCATAATTAGGCCAAAGACACAAGGATGAGACATGTGAGGCGATTAAGTATGATTCAATAGGACTCCTTCCATGTGAAGTTTTACAAGCCTAGAGAAGGTAAGCTCGGTGGTTTTTCACGTTTAGAGAGTCTTAAAAACACTAAAAGATGAGTCCAAAGTCTAGTTGGTTCGAAAAAGGGTTAAACTGATACCGAAAGGACATCTCTTCAATACCATTTAACGAGTGTGATTGAGACAAGATCACTCGGCTATATTTTCAATTTTAAGGAGTCTGAAAAGAGATTAACTATGGACTCACAACCTTTTTCTAAATTTAGTCTCCTTAGCCAAAAAAAGTATCAAATATAACTTAGGAGAACTCTCTTGGCGAGAAATGTTTCCCAAGGCGTTCGTTTTTCCTGGATAATCTATTAGCTAGAAAAGGGTTAAACTTATTCCAAATAGATATTCCTTCTGGACCAATTAACAAGTGTGAAAGGAACAAGGTCACTCGACGATCTTTTCATATTTAGGGAGTCTGAAAAGAGTTTAACTATGGATTTTGAGGGGGTTCCTTTTTCGTAGATAATCTCCAAGGCCTGAAAAAGAGATAAACCAAAACCAAGGAGAGTGACCCTTTTAGTTGCTTAGGCTCGAAAAAGGGTTAAACTTACACCCGAGAATACTCTCCTAGTGAACTGAAGCTCCTAGGGCATACCTTTATTCGTAAATTAACCATCCAGACTGAAAAAGGGGTAAACTACCATTGGAAAGATGTGCCTTCAAATTTGAGTTTGACGAGCGTGAAGGGAAACAAGATCGCTTGGAAATCTTTTCAATTTTAGAGAGTCTAAAAAGGAATTAAAGAAGACTCTAGGGGGATTCTTTTATTAAGTAATCCAGACGAGACCGAAAATAATAAATAATCTCTCATCAGATGTTGCTTTCAAATTTTAAACAAGCCCGAAAGAGAAAAAACTATGCTCATTGGGAGTCCCTTGGGTAAGAGCCAGAAAAGATGAAGAAAAATGAGGGTTCAAAATGTAAAATGGACTCCCAAGCCTATGGAGAAAACTCATAGCATCAAAACCAAAATGAAACAACGAATCTAGCTAGGTAATCCATGTAGAGGAAGTCTCTACAACCTAATTACGACACTCCTAAAGCAACATAGGAGGTTCCGTGTCACACTTCTGTGGGATTGATCCTATGGAAAAGCGAAAAAGTCAACAATATGCAAAATGCAGGGTGGTGAAAACCTAACCTATATGCAAATGTCGAAAAATGACTTTTACCATGGGATGATATAAGTGTAACCCGTCTCAAGAAAACACCAAACCAAAAGAACAAGTTCATTAAAACAACCCAAAGATCTGTCAAAAGGGAACTCAAGTAGCTACGGAGCCAAAAAAAGGAAAAAAGGGGACCAAACTGGGGCAAAACAGGCCAAAAAAGTCTATAAATAGAGGTGGATAGCTCATTTTAACCGTTGCAATTTGGAAAATAACCAAAAGGTCAAAAAACTATGTTCCTCAAAATGCGAATTGAAGGAGCTACAGTGGACGGAATATCCTCACACTTGGACCAAGTAAGTAAAAATGACCTTTCCTTTCATTTTCATCCATTAATTATTTCTTAATTTATTGTTTGAAAGGCACACACCCTTTAAAAAGGGTAAGGCATACGTGTGCATGGGCTATCGATGCCCAACACGTGTATGTACGCGGGCAAAGTAACACTTAGCCCGCGTACATATGCGACTGTCTTAAAGACAACCCATGTACACCTTTTTAAACTTTCAAAAAAGATGAAACAAGGGGCTAACCTCACCAATTTTTTTGCAACAATTTTTTTGCAATACGATGTATGTTCGTTGGTGGGAAAGGGAACATGAAGAAGTAGATGTCTTGGTAGATCCCGGGGCCATTACCATGCTTAAAGAATGTGGTATGTGGAAATTTTTTTAGTGTCCATTCATGAGGGCATAACCTAGATTGTTGAACCACTTGATAGAGTACTGACATCTAGATGCAAAGGATTTCATGCTAGAGGGTCAATCAAGGACTCCGACGATAGAGGGCATTTAATTTTTAACCGGCCTCTCTAGGAGGGGGGAATTGGTTAACTTGAGGACCTTTCCTCCAGGGCCATACAACATAGAGGACTACATTGGGATGTATTGTGAGGCTGGCACTGAGAAAGTAGGATCTCAAGTGCTAATACATAATATCGATAGCCTCAATATTCATATAGTACTATTTATGATTGGGCGGATCATGGTATCCACATGAATTCATCAGGATTCTTGTGCACAGATGCATTGTGCATTTCCGTGTCTGGATGCCACTATTTTCAACTGGAGCACTGCCATGCTCACATGCATGAAGAAAACACTAACCAACTGTAGAAGAAGAACGAACAAGAACTTCGGGTTTGAGACTGTATTGTGCGCTTTGATTTTCGAGAGAGTGCCAAGCCTTTGCCCGAGGGAGACAGTACGAGGCCATATTGCCTCCTTTCAAACATTGTGCATGTGGGAAGCTTTGTTGCCTAGACAGGGTGCGGGGAGAGTCCAGGAGGCCTTTTATGACAATTTTTTCGACCGATGGGCTCCTCAGATTCCTATGATTGAGGACCCATCAGATTCCTATGATTGAGGACTATCCTTATGCAGGGATTAGTTTTCTGAGGGATCCTGATATGCCCATGCCCCCTAGTGAGGAGCGCAGAGAGATAGGTAAACAAACTTTAAAGTTATTTAATTTTTTTTTTTAATTTTTAAATATTTATCCTTTTTATGGTAATGTCAAAGTACTAACTCAAAGATCTGTTATATATAGATATGGGATGCGTGCATGCAAGGATTAGTTTCCTGAGGGATCTTGATATGCCCATGCCCCCTAGCGAGGAGCACAGAGAGATAGGTAAACAAACTTTAAAGTTATTTATTTATTTTTTTAAATTTTTAAATATTTATCCTTTTTATGGTAATGTCAAAGTACTAACTCAAAGATCTGTTATATACAGATATGCGATGAGTGCGATCAACTGACTTCGCCAGGACCAGGTGTCGTCCTTGAGTAGAGGTCGGACCAACAGGATTAGGGGGACCAACAACTACAGGAGGACCCCAACCGAAGAGGCTCAGAGAGTACTGCGACAAGTAGAGAGGAACCTGACAACTCTCACTCGTGCAGTGCCGATGGCAGAGATAATGGACCTTCCCCCGACTATCCAGCCACATATAGTAGGGGTACCCATGACTTGGGCCCAGTTGTGCCAGTGTCTTGAGAATGTCATAGTTCATTATAGTAGGGCCAATAGGCCTAGACCATAGTTAGTATTGGACCACACATGTGCCGAGGGCACTTTTGTACTCTCTAGTGAAGGCTTGAGCCCAACGATGTATACCAGCTCTATTTGAGGATTTTATGGCCTACTTTGTACTCATGACTGTTAGAAAAATAGGATCGCGGAGAAATAAAATAAAGCAAATGCAGAAATAAAACACATAAGATACACAATACAATAGAGACACATATATACATGGTTCACCTAGTGTGGGATATGTCCATCAGAGAAATTTCCAGGTCCTTCCTTTATTATTATCCAACAAATGAAGGGATAAAACCTACAACACACCCGTTGTAACTTCCTCTTCTTTCTCTCACAATATCCTCTCTCAGTATACAATATTCACAATGATACATAGCTACAATACATTTCCCTCATAAAAGATGGTTTCCTTCTAGGGAAAAAAACCCTAACATAACTTCTACCATCAGATCTGCAACCTTATAATGAACGATCCAAATTTACTATGAAATTACAATATGCATTTACAAGGCAATTTTTCCTTCAGGGGATTCACCCTTGAAACCCCATCGGGGAACGCTGTTCCCTGAACCCTTGTTGGGGGCCCGCTTTCCCCTAGACCCCGCAGAGGGGATAATCCCCCCTACACTCCCTGATGTGGAGGAGTGTACATTCTTCCAGGGTGTAAAGTCTTGATGGGGTATAAACACAGCTGAAAACAAAGACCTTTGAATCGAGAAGATAATCAGGCTCCACAACCAACAATCTCTTACTTGGAGACTGATCTCAACAACTCCACTGCTATTGTATCTACTAGACTATGATCCTTCTTGGACCTGAAAAATTTATCATCTTCATCTTCATGCTTGAAGACACCCTGAAACTGAGTAGGAACTCCGTTTCTCCCTGGTTACTCCCTTAGTTAACATGTTTGCAGGATTCTAGCTAGTGTGTATCTTTTCCAACTTCAAATGTCCAGCTTCCAAGATGGATCATATGAAATGGTACCTGAGATGTATATGATTAGTCTTCAAATGGAAGGTTGAGTTCTTTGCAAGATGAATGACACTCTCATTGTCACAGTACAACCTGCTATTCTCCTGCTTCTTTCCCACTTCCTCCATAAACCTCTGTACAACATACTATGCTTCTGTTGTTGAAAGTGCAACAACCTTTTGTAGTTTCGAAATCCAACTTACTATTGTTCCACCTATAGTAAAAACATACCCCGTGGTTCTCCTCCTTCTATCTTTATCACCTGCCATACTGAATCAACATATCCCTGTAGAACAATTTTTGAACCTTAAAAACATAATGCATGAGTAGCAATACCTCTCAAATACCCGAGAATCCACTTTATTGCTTCCCAATGTTCTTTACCTGGATTGTTCATATACTTACTCACAACTCCCACATCATGTGCAATATTTGGTCTTATGCAAACCATCGCATACATCAAGCTGGCAATTGCTGATGAATAAGGGACCCTGGACATGTATTCTATCTCCTTCTGTTTCTTAGGACACATTTTCTTAGTTAATTTGAAATGGCTGGCCAAAAGTGTACTAACTGGTTTTGGATTCTGCATTCTAAACCTCTCCAACACCTTCTCTATGTACTCACCTTGAGATAATGTCAATTTGCGATTTTTCCCGTGTCTTGTTATTCTCATACCAAGGATTTTCTTTGCAGCACCCAAATCCTTCATCGCAAATGAATTAGCTAATTTCTTCTGGAGAACATTTATATCTTGCATATTAGACCCTGCAACAAGCATGTCATCTACATACAATAGCAAGATAATATAGCTTCCATTTTCTAGCCTTTTCAAATATATAGAGTGATCAGAATGACATCTACTATAACCTTGTTTTGTCATAAACCTGTCAAACTTCAAATACCACTACCTTGGATCTTTATTTAGGCCATACAAGCTCTTTTTCAACCTCCATACCAAATTCTCCTTCCCTTTGACTTCATACCCCTGTGGCTGTTGCATATAAATCTCTTCCTCTAAATCCCCATGGAGAAAAGTCGTTTTAACATTTAACTGTTCAAGATTTAAATCTTCTACTGCCACAAGACTTAAAATAGTCCTAATTGAAGTCATGTTAACAATAGGAGAAAATATTTCATCAAAATCTATACCTTTGTTTTGTGCAAACCCCTTTACAACAAGTCTATCCTTGTACCACTTTTCGCTTCCATCTTCTTCCTTCAACTTGTAAACCCATTTATTTTGTAATGCTCTTTTTCCTGTAGGCAACTGAACCAAATCCCAAGTCTGGTTATTTACCAGGGAATCCATTTCCTCTTTGATTCCTCACTCCCACTTCTTTTTGGTGTCTACTTTCATTTCCTCTCCATAAAATTTTGGTTCACCATAATCAATCAACAATAAATAATAAAATGAAGGAGCGTATCGTTCAAGGGGTCTACGTAACCTGATAGATCTTCTAACAACACTTGTAGGAGTTTGAGGTACCTACTGCTCCTATTGTTGTACATTTTGATTTTCTAGTTCCTTTGGAATTTCTTTTTTAGTGATCTCATCAAGCATTGTGTATTTTGGTTTTTCTTTTTCCTGTTTCTTTCCCTGCAACTGATCTTTGTACATGAACTTCTCATTGAATATGGCATCTCTACTCCTAATGATTTTATTATTTTCATAATCCCATAAACAATAACCAAAATCATTAACACTGTATCCAATAAAGGTACACTTGGATTTTGCCTCAAGCTTTGTTCTATTTTCTTTATCAATATAGACAAATGATTCACAACCGAGAGTCTTCAAAAAAGAATAGTTTACCTTTTTACCCATCCATGCCTCCTTTGGAATTATACCATCCAAAGAACTTGAAGGTCCTCTGTTTATTAAGTAAACAACAATATCTACAACATCTTCCCAGAATTGTAAGGGCAAACCAACTTGCAATCTCATACTCCTTGCACGCTCCATGATTGTCATGTTTATACTTTTTGACACACCATTTTCTTGTGGTGTTCCTAGAACTATCTTCTCTCTATGAATCCCATGGTATGAACAATAATCATCAAACTCCTTGCTGCAATATTCACCTCCATTGTCTAATTTGAGACACTTCAACCTTTTTCGTGTCTCATTCTCAACCAAATTTTTCCATTTCTTAAAAGTATCAAAAACATCAGGTTTTTGTTGAATGAAATAAACCCAAGTTTTTCTAGTTTCATCATCAATAAAAGTAACATAATAACGAGAGACACCAAGAGATGATACCTGAGCTGGTCTCCATACATCTGTATGCACAAGATCTAACCTTTCACTCTTCTTTTCTTTTCAGACTCTAAGAAATATGACTCTCTTCTGTTTTCCATAAACTCAATACTCACAGAAATACAAATCAATTTGTTTAAGATTTGGAAACAAATTTCTTTTGTGAAGTATCTGCATCCCCTTCTCACTCATGTGTCAAAGCCTATGATGTCACAGTGTTGTATCTACTCTTGTAGAAGATAAATATATATAAGAGTCAATATTACCAGTACATAAACACAATGTACCTACCTTCTCTCCTTTTTCTATCACCAATGATCCTTTGGTGACCTTCCACACCTTATCTGTAAATATGGATATGCAACCTTCACTTACCAACTGCCCTGTTGAAATTAGATTTTTCCTTAGATTTGGAACACATCTTACCTCTTTCAACAACCATTGGTTTCCATTACTTTGGTTTATTTTTACCTTTCCCATTCCAACAATTTTTCACAGTGCATCATCATCCAAATGAACCTGTCCAAAATCACCTTGAAAATAATCTAGAAAATGTTTCCTATGGGGTGTGGCATGAAATGGAGCCCCTAAATCTACTACCCAAGACTCATAAATATTATCTACAGAAAGAATCAAAGCATCTTGTAACACATCACCTGTTACATTTGCTTCCTGATTTTTCTCTTGATGTCCATCTCTTTGCTTCTTTGGAGCTCTACAGTCTTTCTTCAGATGTCCTTTCTTTCCACAATTCCAGGACTCTATCTTTACAACTCTGGATTTGGATATGTCATTCCTAGAATTCCCGCGGTTCCCTGAGCACTTTCCTCTATCATTTTATCTTCCCGTGTTCTCCATGTTTAATGCATTACCTGATGTCTCACGTGTGCTTTTCCATCGCATTTCCTCACTAAGGATAACACCAACAACATCATCAAATTTTAAAGTATTTGAACCAGAGACAGAGTTACTTACAACCATCACCAAGCCATTCTAGCTTTTTGGAAATGAGCACAATATTAGAAGTGTTGGATTACTGAGAGGGGGGGGTGAATTAGTAATAGAGAAATTTAATCCTTTTAAAATTATATAATCCAAGTGTTATATCAATGTAGCATTATCATCCAATAACTGCAGAGTAAATAAGAAATGAACAAATGAACAAATGAACAATCATACACATACACAATACACCAATATTTTACGTGGAAACCCAAAGTGAGAGAAAACCACTAAATGTTTTTTCTTATATGTCTTGAAGAATTACATTCATTGGAAGCACCAACTTCCTTTGTTTTCCAGCTGCAACTAGAAGGAGGATCCAACCCCCTAGTTTCTCAGGCTACAAACCGAGGGAAGCTCCAACTCCCCAATTCTATGGCTACAACCAGAAGGAGTCTACAACCCCCTAAGTTCTCCGGCTACAACCACCTATCCTTTCCCCATCCAACCACCCTAAAGTAGAAGTGGAATTATGGAACCACTATCACACTATCACTTTGAGATATACCACTGTACAATTGTATCAATCTGTGCCACTGACCTGCATTCAACCTGTACACCTGCCCTGTAATCAATATGTATCTGAACTGAATATGTATCAACAAAGTACAATAGGTACGTGACTTGTAGTGTTGCAGCACACGTATGTACGCGCCCTATCTATTATGAAGCCCGCGTATGTACACGATCAAACTGTTATGCATCCTGTGTATGCCTTATGAAAACTAGGGTTTTCTTTCTCTTGAAAACTTTTGACCCTCTGTAACTTTTTCACATAGATCTGTAACCTGTCATTGTATCCAAACTATAACTGTACCCTATACATGCATCCTCATACATAACCTTTAACCAAAGCATATATATCTCTCTCTAGTCATGTGTCATATAGGTGTGTGTAATCATGAACAATTATAATAACCCTCACATGATCTAGTAATCAAACCCTTTATGATATTCTGCCTCTCAATACATCAACCACTTCACAATTACAAGCTCTAAACCATGTACCACAAAAACCCTTAGACATATGCCAATAAATACAAGATGTGCCTCAACAAGAAGTATCAATGATAAATATACCAACACTTTATTTCTATAGATCTGACTTATGCAGAAGATCCCATGCAACCACTAGTCTCTCCAGGGAGAATTCTCAAATCTCCATAACCATTTCTCATGAATACATCAAAATCCAACTATTCATAGAAATAAGACATACCTTTTGAACCAATGGATAGATCTGATGTATCTGAGCACTGTAGACCTTCCTGAGAGCTTGATCTCATAATCTAGAACCTCTGCATCTTCATCTTCTCAAGTTTTCATGGCTTTACCAACATGTATGCACCCTATACACTGCCAGCCCGCATATGCCTCAGTATGTACGCACCCTAATACACTGTTAGCCCGCATACGCCTCAGAAAATAAGGTTTTTTAGTATTCGTTGTAATTATGAGAATTTCGTCATCAACCCTTCGTACTACCTCAGACTTTCACAAATTTAGATGTATGAATGAGTACTTGCAATAAGCCTCACACAACAAAAGATATTCAATGTGTTCAAGTTGGATTAAATGAGAGAGCCTTGCCTCTTATTTATACTTTCTTGTAACATCCCAGTTTCCTTATTTTAGGGAGTTCTCCATTATCTTAATTATTTAAATAATTTCTTTTTCAAACACTTTGACTTTTTGGGGCTTCTAGATGACTCATGAGGGTCCTCCAACTTCACATGGCCATAACTCTCTAACCGTGAGGAGTTATGTGATGTTCCACATACCACTGGAAATGGCATTACAAGAAATATCCATCTAGGATAGTTTCACTAAAAAATTCACTAACCTTCATCTCATTATTCAACAATTAACCATGGGTTCTCTAACCATACTTCTAGGATAACTCAATCCACAAAGTGTCTTCCCGTGAGGGCTTTGACCATAAGGGACCACTTTGGAGTTCATACATTTGTACTTCTTATCAACCATGACAAGACAATAATGAGTCATATTTACATCAAACAAACTTAGGTCCATTACCCAAGCCTTTATGCTACTAGAGTTTCTTCAAGGGTTGACATCAATGACAACCAACCTTAATCAACAATCTCCCCCTTTGGAATTGATGGAAACACTCTAATGCAATACTGAAATCATATCAGTCATGCTCACCCTCGAACCATGCGTTTGTCCTCTGCATCTCTTTGACCATTTATCCCCCTGGAATCATGCCTCTGTCCTCTGCATCTGATAAATCTCTCTCCCTTTGTCATCAATGGCAAAGGTATCTTTCCATCCGGGGCTACTCCCCCTAACTGAACTGTCCTCTTTATGGTGCTTGCTCGTGTACATATAAGACATATAAGATAAGCATTCACACACATTCATTTTGGAGTAGAAATAACTCCAAGTCTCTGGCGAAGATACTCAAAGGATTCCTGTGGAAGTGGTTTTGTAAAGATGTCTACCGCTTGTTCTTTTGTGCCACATACTCAACTTTGATGTTATTTTTTTCAACATGTTCCTGTACAAGGTGATACTTGATTGGAATGTCCTTCATCTTGGAGTGCATCACCGGGTTCTTTGAGATACTGATGGCACTTGTATTATCACAATAGATTGGAATGGTCTCATCATACTCAACCTGTATATTTCTCAGAGTTTGTTTTATCCAAAGAACCTGTGTACAACATGCTGTTGCTGCAATATACTCTGCCTCGACTGTAGATAAAGATATTGATGATTATTTCTTTCTTAGCCATGATACTAAACACTCACCCAATTAGAACACTGCTCCACTGGTGCTTCGTCGGTCATCAATACAACCTACCCAATTTGCATCTGTGTAGGCAATAAGTGATAGATCCTTTCCTTTTGGATACAATAATCCAAACTCTTTTGTTCCTTTGAGATATCTGAAAATCCTCTTCACTGCTAATACATGTGATTCCTTTGGTGCTGCTTGAAATCGTGCCACCTGTCCAACTGCCTGCATTACATCTGGTATGGATGTTGTCACATATAGTAGGCTACCAATCATTGACATGTATTGCCTCTGATATGTACACTTTGAATCATCATCTTTTTTTAACTTGACACTGGTTTGCATGGGAGTGATAACTAGTTTGCAATCTTCCATTCTGAACCTCTTTATCATTTCTATGATATACTTGGTTTGAGAAATAAAAATTCCTTGGTTGATTTGACATATATGAAGTCTCAGAAAGAAGGATAGTTCTCCAAGTAATGACATTTCAAATTCATTCTACATATCCTTTGCAAATTTTTGGCTTAACCTATCATCATCACTACCAAAAATAATATCATCAACATAAAATTCAATTAATAAAATACTATCTTGACTTACCTTGATGTAGAGGTTGTTGTCTGCACTTCTTTTTCTAAACCGTGCCTGCTGTAGATATTTATCCAGTCTAGCGTACCATGCTCTAGGAGCCTGTTTTAGACCATACAAGGCCATCTTTAATTTACATACATAATCCGTGTTCTCTGACAACTGAAATCCTTCTGGTTGTTCAATGTAGACTTCTTCTTCAAGTTCCCCATTCATAAAAGATGATTTTATGTCCATCTGATACACTTTAATATTTTTGGAGCATGCATAAGCTAAAAGCAATCAAATTTCTTCCATTCTGGCAACTGGGGTAAATGTCTCTTCAAAGTCGATTCCTTCAACCCGTGCATATCCTTTACATACCAATCTAGCTTTGTTCCTTGTAACCTGTCCATCTTCATTCAATTTATTCCTGTATACCCACATTGTGTCGATCACATTCTTAACCTTTGGTCTTGGAACCAATTCCCAAGTGTCATTTTTCTCTATTTGATCCAATCCTTCATCTGTGACTTTATTCCAAAATTCATCCTTGATGGCCTCTTCAAAATAGTTTGGTTTAATCGTAGATGTGAGTCCTAGGTGCATTTGTTCTAGTGAATACATTCTTCTTCTAGTCTCAACTCCTGCATCTTTGTTTCCGATAATTTGATCTGAAGGATGAATCTTTTGTACTCATCTGCTAGGTGTCTTTGGAGGCACTTGCTGAAATTTCTCTTCTGCTTCTATCAGAGCCTCTTCATATTCCCCTTCTTTTTTATCTTCTGTTTCTTCTTCGTAAAGTTTTTCCATTGATTCAATTTTTTCTTCCTTTAATTATTGTCTACTTGTTTCATCAATTGTTACATTGATGCTTTCCACAACTTTGTTCAATATTAGGTTATAACACTTGTATGCTTTCCTTGTACTTGAGTAACCAACAAGTACTCCTTTGTCCAGATGAGAGTCAAACTTTCCCATTCTACCATCTTCTCTTTTGATGTAGCATTTGCTTCCAAAAACTCTGAAGTGCTTCACATTTTCTGGTCTTCCTTTCCATAGCTCGTAGGGAGTTTTGTCAGTGTTGTTTTTGAGCATTACTCTGTTTTGAATGTGAATTGTTGTATGCACTTCCCGTGTCCAAAAAATATATGTCAATTTGGAATCCATTAACATTGTTCGAGCCATTTCCTGTATTGTCCTGTTCTTTCTTTCAACAACTCCATTATGTTGAGGTGTCCTAGCAACAAAGAATTGACTTTTTATTCCATGACTAATGTAGTAGTCCATAAATTCCTTTGAAGTGAAATCTCCTCCATTATCAGATCTCAAGCATTTTATTTTTGAATCCATTTCATTTTCAACCATTTCCTTGTAGATCTTGAAGTTTTCAAAAGCTTCTGTCTTATTCTTGAGAAAACAAACTGCAATCATTCTTATATAATCATCAACTAATAACATAAAGTATTTCTCACCTTTTAAACCCTTTGTTGTAGTTGGTCCAACAAGATCAGTATGCACAATTTCCAATGTTCTTGTCATTGAATATTCCTTTGATTTGAACTTGGTCTTTGTTTTCTTTCCTTGTTGACAATGCTTGCATAAAGTGTTGGTTGGTTTCGTGATCTGGGGAATTTCTCTGAATGCTTCTCTTTTGCTGACTTTGACAAGGTTATCAAAATGTATGTGACCCATTCTTCTATGCCATAGGCAAATTTCATCTTCCTTTCCTAGACAACACTTTTCATTTCCATTTTCACTTAACACATATATGTTTCTTGAAGTTCTCGCAACTGTAGCAATCAGTTTTCCTGAACCTTCTTTTCTTATCTCGCACTTTTGTGAATTGAAAGTAACTTTATGACCTTGGTCACACATTTGACTCACACTTAGAAGATTGTGTTTCATATCTTGTAGAACATTTTCTGCCTTTGTATTCTTGTTCCCAATTCTGACTGTGCCTTTTCCAATGATTTTAGCTGAATCATCATTTCTGAAGGAGACTGATCCATCTCTTTCCTTTATTAATGTAAGAAACCTGTCTCTATCACCTGTCATGTGTTTTGAACACCCACTATCAATATACCAACCCCGTTTCTTCTTCTTAGCTTGTAGAGAGAGTGTGCATTCTTCATTGCTGTATTGATTCTGCTTTCTTATCCATGTCCTTTTCTGAGGTTCTTGTCTGTGATTGTTGTTGTTCTGTTGTGGTTCTCTAGGAGGGATTGTCATTCTGCAATATTTGGCCATGTGTCCAAAGTTGTTACACTTGTAGCATTCCACTTCAGTGCTCAGTGATTCAAACTTGTTGTAACTTCTTCGTGTTTCACTAGGCCTTCTTGGATAACCTTTTTGTGAATGATTTTCAAAGTTGTTTATGTTCCTGTTGTTAGCTTTGTAATTCACAGCTTTATGTCCAAAATTATTACATGCATAGCATAAACAAAAAAATATAGTTTGATACCTGGGAGTTGAAGATCTTCTAAAAGGAGTTGCTCTTATGAATCCTTCTTCTTCCTAAGACCTATCGGTTTCTGTCGGTTGTTGATTTTGAAGTTTGAATCTTCTCGGCGGAGGAGTGTCCCTGTAATTTTCTCTATAGAATTTCCTATCCATGATTGTTTCTGCATAGATTTTTGGATATGTTTCTTGTTTTGTTGTTTTAGAGATTGATCCATTTTCTTTCTAATTCTATCCAAGTCCAGACTTGTCATGATTAGGCCTTTGACTGCCGATAATGTCTTTCAAAACTTTTGAGTTGTTTTGCATATTTTTCTTTTGAATATCCTTTCTTAATGTGACAATATCTGCTTCCAAATTTTCAATGATCCTGTCTCTTCCTTCTAGTTGTTCTTTGAGTGCTTCTTCAATTCTTTTATCTTCTTCAATTTGAACTTTCAAATTTGTGATCATTTTTTCTAATTCCTCAGTGTCTTCTTTTTTGTCTAGTTATGCTTGTAGCTTCTTGTTTTTCCTCTTTTCTCTTCTGATAACTTCTATGGCACTCATCAATTCCTCTCGGTAGTCAACTTTTGCCTCTTCAATTTCTTATTCGACTTCTTCATATTCTTCGTCGACTTATTCATATTCTTCTTCAGAGTCTTCTACTGCCATGAATAGAACTCCTTCTGCCTCACTGTCTCTAACTTCATCTTCATCTGATGATGAGATGTCTTCTTTGGTGCATAAGTTTTTCTTGAGAACTTTCTTTGTGGTTCTTTTGCCTTTATATGTTTGCTTGTTTTTTAAGTAATCTTCATCATTTCTCTTTTTCTTAGGAGGACATTTGTTAGCAAAATGACCAATACCATCACAATTAAAACAAATTAAATGAAGCTTACCTCTATACCTGTCATATGTTCCCTTGTTCAGTCTTTTGAAAAAGTTGGCCACTTCTTCATCATCTTTCGAGACGTCACTATTGTTGTTATGTTCTTTTTCTTGTTGCTTTCCCTTTTGATTTGATCTTTTAAATGCTTTGAAGGATGCTTTTTTTACATATGGATTTTACTACTCAGTTCTCATTTCATATGCTGTGAAGATTCCATGTAGTTCATCCATGCTTATTGAGTTTAGATCTGTTCTTTCTTCTAGTGTTGATATCTTAGGGTCAAATCTCATAGGAAAAGATCTTAGTACCTTTTGAACAATTACAGATTCTTCAATTTCTTCTCCCAATCCTATGATTTCATTTACTGTTTCATCGACTCGTAAGAAGTAAGCTGCAATATTCTCATCTTCCTTCATTTTAGTTGTTCGAACTGACCTCTGTAATTTTAAAGCTTTGCTGCTTTGAATTTTGAATCTCCTTCATAAATATTTCGAAGTTTGTCCCAAATCTCTTTAGCGGATTTACAATGTGCAACTTTAGTGAATACCGTTTCACCAAGATCATTCATAAGTGCATTTGTGGCTTTGGAATTATTCTGATCGAGTTTCACTGCTTTGTCATTTGTTGGTGGAACTGCTGGTACTATGTATCCATCTATAATTGATTACCAAATTTCAAATCCTTGTGCCTGTATATATGTCTTCATTCTTGTGCTCCAAAATGCATACTTCTGTCCATCAAACTATGGTATTCCATTTTTATACAAGTTGTTTCTCTCCATGATCTACCTTTCAATGGTTAAACTGATTTCTGAAGGAACATGCTCTGATTCCAATTGTTGGATTACTAAGAAGGGTGGTGAATCAGTAATAGAGCAATTTAATCCTTTTTAAATGATATAATCCAAGTGTTATATCAATGTAGCATTATCATCCAATAACTGGAGAGTAAATAAGCAATGAACAAATGAGCAATCATACACATACACAATACACCAGTGCTTTACGTGGAAACCCAAAGCGAGAGAAAACCACGAAATGATTTTTTTTATATGTCTTGAAGAATTAAATTCATTGGAAGCACTAACTTCCTTTGTTTTCCAGCTGCAACTGGAAGGAGGCTCCAACCCCCTAGTTTCTCAGGCTACAACTCAAGGGAAGCTCCAACTCCCCAATTCTTTGGCTACAACCAGAAGGAGGCTACGACCCCCTAAGTTCTCTAGCTACAACCACCTATCCTTTCCCCGTCTAACCGCCCTGAAGTAGAAGTAGAATGATGGAACCATTGTAACATAATCATTGTGAGATATACCACTGTACAACTGTATCAATCTGTGCCACTGACCTGCATCCAACCTGTACAACTGCCTTGTAATCAATATGTACCTGAACCGAATATGTATCAACAAAGTAAAACAGGTACGTGACCTGTAGTGCTGCAACATGTGTATGTACATGCCCTATCTGTTATGCAAACTGCGTATGTACACACCCTATTTGTTATGCAACCCGTGTATGGACGTGATCAAAATGTTATGCAACCTGCATATGCCTTCTGAAAACTTCTCATCCTCTATAAATTTTTCACATAGATCTGTAACCTGTCACTGTATCCAGATTGTAATTTTACCCTCTACATGCATCCTCATACATAACCTTTACCCAAATCATATCTATCTCTCTCTAGTCATGTGCCATATAGGTGTGTGTAATCATGAACAATTATAATAACCCTCACATGATCTAGTCATCAAACCCTTTCTGATTTTCAGCCTCTCAATACATCAACCACTTCACAATTACAAGCTCTCAACCATGTACCACAAAAACCCTTATCCATATGCCAAGAAATACAAGATGCGCCTCAACAAGAAGTATCAATGATAAATATACCAACACTATATTTCTGTAGATCTGACTTATGCAAAAGATCCAATGCAACCACTAATCTCTCTAGGGAAAATTCTCAAATCTCCATAACCATTTCTCATGCATACATCAAAATCCAACTATTCATACAAATAAGACATACCTTTTGAACCAATGGATAGATTTGATGTATCTGAGCACTGTAGACCTTCTTGGGAGCTTGATCTCAGAATCTATAACCTCTGCATCTTCATCTTCTCAAGTTTTCATGGCTTTACCAACATGTATGCACCCTATATACTGCTAGCCCACGTATGCCTAAGTATGTACGCACCCTAATACAGTGTCAGCCCGCGTACGCCTACGAAAATAGGGTTTTTTAGTATTGGATGTAATTCTGAGAATTTCACCGTCAACCCTTCGTACTACCTCATACTTTCACAACTTCAGATGTATCAATGAGTACTTGCAATAAGCCTTACACAACAAAAGATATTCAATGTATTCAAGTGTGATTAAATGAGAGAGCCTTGCCTCTTATTTATAGTTTCATGTAGCATCCCACTTTCCTTATTTTAGGGAGTTCTCCATTAACTTAATTATTTAAATAATTTATTTTGCAAACACTTTGACTTTTTGGGGCTTCTATATGATTCATGATGGTCCTCCAATATCACATGGCCATAACTCTCTAACCATGAGGAGTTATGTGACGTTCCACATACCATCGGAAATGGCATGACACACACTATCCATCTAGGATAGTTTCACTGACAAATTAACTGACCTTCATCTCATTATTCCATAATTAACCATGGGTTCTCTAACCATACTTCTAGGATAACTCAATCAACAAAGAATCTTCCCGTGAGGGATTTCACCATAAGGGGACCACTTTGGAGTTCATCCATTTTTACTTCTTATCAACCATGACAAGACAATAATGAGTCATCTTTACATCAAACAAACTTGGGTCCATTACCCAAACCTTTGTGCTACCAAACTTTCTTCAAGGGTTGACATCAATGACAACCAACCTTAATCAACAAGAAGAGCCCTGACCTTATAATGAAAGTCCACTTTTACATAACTTAGCTGATTAGTAACCATATTAAATTCATTTAAATGATCTGCAATAGACCCACCTTTTGACATCTTCATATTAAACAATCTCTTCATTAGAAATACCTTATTCGATGCCAAGGGTTTTTCATACAGTTTAGTCAATGCATCCATCAACTACTTCGTTGTATTTTCTTTTGAAATATTGAAAGCCATCGATGCTGCCAGGCTCAGTCGTATCATTCCTAGTGCCTTTCTGTCAAGAACCTCCCATTCTTCATCCTTCATGGCCATTGACTTCTTTTATATTCCACCCAATGGTAGGAATAGATCCTTCTGATATGATTAATCTTCCATAACTGGTAGTTTTGGCCATTAAATTTCTCGACCCTAAACTTTTCATCTTCTGCCATTGCTCCCACTTGAACCAGGAACCCTCTTTTCCTGCGAGTTACCTTTCACTTTGATACCATTTCTTGGAAAAATAGAATCGTGGAGCAATAAAATAAAATAAAATGTAGAAATAAAAGACATTAGATACACAATACAATAGAGACATAGATATACGTGGTTCACCCAGTGTGGGCTACATCCACCAGAGAAATTGCCAGGTCCTTCCTTTATTATTATCCAACAAATGAAGGGATACAACCTACAACACACCTGCTATAACTTCCTCTTCTTTCTCTCACAGTATCCTTTCTCAGAATACAATATTCACAATGATACATGGTCGTAATACATTTCCCTCATAAAATAGGGTTTCCTTCTAGGGAAAAAACCCTGACATAACTTCTACCGTCAGATCTATGACCTTATAATGAACGGTCTAGATTTACTATGAAATTACAATACACATTTACAAGGCAATTTTTCCTTCGGGGGCGAGCTTGCCCTCAGACTCCCCAGCTGGGGGGATAGCCCCCCCGGACCCTGCAGGGGGGGTAACCCCCCCCACACTCCCCTGCGTGGAGTGTACATTCTTCTGGGGTGTAAAGTCTTCATGGGGTATAAACACAGCTAAAAACAAAGACCTCTGAATCAGGAAGATAATCAGGCTCCACAACCAACAATGAAATTATTTTTGGGATTTATTATATATACATCTTTTTTGTCTTATTGATAAACATTTTGTACAAATGTATATACATGTGCATGTATGTGTGTGTTTTTAATTTTATGTGTGACCAAAAAGCCAATCTAATAATTAGCCAATGTATCAGTTAGTTGATTATATCTCTTAGGAACATGAATATAAGTAATATAATCAAAATAGAGTTCTAAGAGACGTACCCTAAGGAATCGTTGGTGAAGTGTGGGATTGTAGACACAATATACCCCATTTAATTGAGACATGACTGTTGGTTGTGGAGCCTGATTATCTTCTTGATTTAGAGGTCTTTTACTTTCAGCCGTGTTTATACCCCATGAAGTATTTACACCCCATAAGTATGTACACTCTTCCACACGGGGGAGTGCAGAGGGGGGGTACCCCCTCTGTGGGGTCCGTGAGGGCTATCCCCTCGACTAGGGGGTTTGGGGGTGAAGCCCCCGAAGCAAAAATTGACTTGTAAAAGTATATTGTAATTTCATTGTAAATCTGAACCGTTCATTATAAGGTCGCAGATCTAATGATAGAGATTGTGTTAAGGTTTTTTGCCTTAGAAGGCAACCCTCTTTTATGAGGGAAATGTATTGCGGCTCTGTAGGTTGGCAAGTATTGTATTCTGAGAGATGAGATTGTGAGTGAAAGAAGAGGAAGTTACAATGGGTTTTTCTGTAGGTTGTATCCCTTCATTTTGCTGGATAATAATAAAGAAAGGACCTGGCAATTTCTCTAGTGGACGTAGCCCACACTGGGTGAACCACGTAAATCTGTGTCTCTCTTGTATTGTGTATCTTCTGTGTTTTTTTTCCTCATTTGTTTTATTTTATTGCTCCGCGGTCCTGTTTTTCTAACAACGATTAGTTGAGCATCTAGATAAACCCGAAGGTGAGAAATACCATGTGACAAGGCACCACGTAGTAATTCTGTTACTGCAATGTACTCGATAGAATTATTGGATGCTTCACCTAGACAAATACCTCCATAAGACATCAACTGACCAAAATGTGTAAAAATCACCCAAGCTGCAGAAGCAAGCCTCTGAGTGTGTCGACTAGCACCATCTATGAACCCAACATAGACTTCAGATTCATTTGACATCTGCCACAGTGAAAAGAAAACACAATAAACTACACGTCCATAAAACAAAAAGACAAGACTATATAAATAAATCTATACATATATACAAGAAGTCACGCTCATGTGATTGACCTAAGTGTAATACTTCTTAATTTAGAGTCTATTTCTAGACTTCGATAAAGCGTTACCCTCAAAATCAACCAGTTGATAGGCATCCTTTTCTAAGACTTTCTTCACAATGAATGGTCCAAACCACATGGGTTTGAACTTGGCTACCCCCAAGGGATATTTGTCTTGGTCATAAACCAGGACAAGATCACCTTCTAAGAAAATCCGAGGGTGGACAGACTGATCATACTAACACTTGACACATTATCTGTGAGCCTCATTGGACAAGGCTGCATCACGATGCTGATCATCGAGCTACTTGAGATATAAAATATGCTCTTCAAGCGGTGTAGTGTTGGGCAATAGTTCCACTACCAACTTAAGAGAAGGGAATTGGCATTCTATGCGAAAGACTACCTCCAACCCATAAACGAGTTGGAAAGGAGAAAAACCATTAGCAATCTTTACTAAAGTACGATAAGCCCAAAGTGTCAGATACAACATCAAATGCCAATTTGACTTGGTCGAATTGATCGTTTGTTGAAGAATAGTCTCGAGAGACTTATTAAGAACCTCTACCTGACCATTCACCTATGGGTAATAAGGTGATGAATTTTCCTGTTTAAACCCTAGTTTTGGTGTTAATTCGAACATAATTTTGTTATGGAAGTGACTTCCATGATCTGTGACAATCTCCTTTATAATACCGAGCTTGGATACAATCTGGTTAAAAACTAAAAGGGCAGTCATTTCCCCATCATTGCTAAATTTTGGCATAACTTCGACCCACTTAGTAAATTAGTATACTTCCATGATGATATAGCGATGCCCCCTAACTGATATTGGGTGGAATGCAGTGAAATCAATCCCCCACTTGGTGAAGGGACTGACAACAATAACTGGGAACATGGGAGCTGGGCGTGAACACACATCTTTCGAGAGAATATTTGGCATGGGTGACACTTCTTGACCACCTCTGCACACTCTTTGATTAACGAGGGGAAAAATTATCCAGCGTGAATAATCGTTTGGGTTGTTGCCAACCCAGACAGGTGACCGACACATGCTCCTATGTGACAGTCATTTAAAACAAGTTCTACCTCCTCGTGAGTGAGACAACGAAAAAGAACGCAATACACTCCTCGACGATATAAAGTATCATTGATGATAAGATAGTTCCACGCTTGATGGAATATTTTTTGATGCTCATCACGAGAAGCAGAAGAAGTGCACTTCAAAGTATGAAGATACACAAGTATATCTCCATACCAAGGGTCCAAAGATGCAATAAGAAAAAGATCTTCATTGATTGATAACTCTTTGGAAAAAATATCACCACTCTCGACCAAAAGTTTCGAGAATAGTTCAGAAAATACCAAGGAATTTTTAGATTTCATCAAAATGAAATCCAAGTCAAATTCTTGATGGGTTGACTATCGATCAACTGATTTTCCCGCTGATGACCCGTCGTGTTAACACATATTGAAAAAAATTGACGACAACAATGACGGTGGTCTTGCGAAGTAAGATGTAATGACGGAATCGTTGGACAACATGAACAACTTCCAAAGCAAGTTTCTCAACATGTGTGTAGTTGAGTTTTGCTCCAACCAGGCCTCGGCTAAGATAGTAGATAACATGCTCTTTGAGCACGTCATCCTGTTGGACCAAGACCATGCTGATACTAGACTTTGCGGTAGCTAAATACAACAAGAAATCCTTGCCATAATCTGGAGGACTGAGAAGAGGGGCAGGTGTCAGAGCATGTTTCAATGCTTCGAAAGAGCGTCGAGTCGCTTCATCCGAACCAAATGGGACCCATTTTTTCAAGAGATGCATGAACCCTTTGGTAATCTCAACATAGTGAGAAACAAAACACCGAAGAAAATTGACTTTCCCCTATAAACTTTGAAGCTGGGGGATTATGCGCGGGGGAGGCAATTGAAATATCGCTTCAACCTTCAGAGGATTGATCATGATCCCTTTATTTCAGATGATAAAACCTAACAAGTGTCCCGATGTCACACAAAAACTACACTTTCTTGGATTCAGGCGAATCCAATAGTAGCGACACCTTTGAAAGATAGGTCGTAAATGAGTGGGATGATCGGATCTCTTACAAGAACGTGATGCCATATCATCAACATACGCCTCAACTATGTGTTTTAGGTCGTGGAAAGCAAATGACATGGCCCATTGAAAAGTGGCTCCAACATTCTTAAGGACAAAAGGAATTTTTCTGTATGCGAATGTACCCCAAAGACATATAAAATCCATTGTATGTTGGTCTTCAGGCTTGATCTGAATATGATTGTACCCAGAAAAACCGTCCATTAAATAAAATACCTCATAACCCGCACATTCATCAACAATCTGGTCAATAAATGGGGTTGGAAAATTGCCTTTCAGGCAAGCTTTTTTCAGGTCATGAAAGTCCATACATACGCGGATCATACCCTGCTTTTTGTTGACAAGAATAGGGTTCGACACCCATTTTTTCAATTGCACATGATAGATGAAACCATCTTTGATGAGTTTCTCTATCTCAACCTTTATCGTCACTGCCTTGTGAGGATTGATCGGGTGAAGCTTCTGTCATACAAGCTTAACATCGGGGTATTTTGTGATCTCGTGTTCAATGATACATGGATCAATGCCTGACATCTCCTAATAAGACTAGGTAAAGACATCACACAATTCTTTAAACAATTCAGTGTAGACCTGAATCTCTTCAGGAGAAGAATCCACTTCGACAAAGACATTTTCCACGATGTCGAGGGTTCTATAGATGTCGATAGGAATCGTTTCAGTTATAATTTCCATGTTTCCCTCGAAATATATTTCGTGCATGGACATAGGGTTAACAGGACAAGGGTCATCTCCATTCACAGTCACAATGAACTCTCTTGCCTCTATTCTCTTCAGATCGGGTAAGAAATAAGATATGTGGTGAATATCGTCCTAAGGTCTGTCTGGCCCAGTAATTACCTCTAAAATCACCTCGTCAGAGGCAAAGACTAATTCCATGGGATCATAAGTGGCAAGAGAGTCTTGAGCCCAAACAGGCTCTAGAATGGGATCTAGCTATTGTGGGGGAGCCAGATCAGGGTTGATCGAGGCTTGTTGGACAATAATGTATGCAACCTCAACCACAGATAAGGGCATATCCATTCTAGGGTACCCTACCCTTTCCATTGAATCCGATGGGGAAGGTAAAATCCACGGGTCGTTAAAGTAACTCATTCTAAAAGATACGACTTGAAAAATCACAGCCTTTGGTTGGTCAGGGAAAGCCAAAATAAACCTGACATCATTGGCAGGTGGCAGATAATCAAAAGTCCCCATTAAAGATGGAAACAATCCGACACCTAAGTTGACAATACTTGGCTACAGGTTGTCAATCATCGGGACCATGGATGCCCCCAATGAAGGGACAGGACGAGAAAAAGATACCTAATCAACAATTATAATCTGAACTTCATGGGGAAAACATAAGACCTGAAAAATGGTGGATACAACCGCTGTCATAGAGTAGGTCCAACTTCGCCCTAACAAAATATTGTAGTTGATAGGTGCATCGACTACTTCTACTTCGACACACACAATTTTTCCCTCCAACTGCATGGGGAAGGAGGGAGTTATGCCATGTGGTCTAAAAGATCAACCACAAATGTAGTTAGCAATGTGGGTGACAGAGACAACTCAGGTTGGTCAATGGCCTTCCAACATGCCAACAACATCAGACAAGTTGACGCACCCTCATCAACCACTGTATGGAAAATGTTTTGTGTTAATGATTTTGTGGCATACACCACTACTATCTGAAAAGTGACATGGTGAGAAAGACAAGGTTTATGGTCTGTAGGGTAAAAAACAATCATTCCTGAGTTAGTGGTCTCAACTGCTCCCAAAGCAGACACCAACACTTTCCTTTGTGAGGGGAAGCTCTGGAGAACTTCTAGATCAGACATTGCACAAGGAGTTTGTGCAAGATCCTCCATGATGGAGTAATTTTGAGTAGCCCTTGTGTTTCGGTTGTGAGAACCCTTTTTGAGTGCACCCTTAGGGATGTGAGTCATCGTTTCTCCCACTGTCTTCTCAATTTGAATGACAGTCAGTGGGTTGGAGGCTTCTTTTCCCTTCTCAACATATCATTCCATAGTTATGAGCCCTGGTCTATAGAATAGCTTCGGCTTTCATCATGTAAACGTTTGTGGCCCCGTTGTTAGTATTAGGCGTGGAGGCTCCCTGATTTCCCCCAGGCGCATTCATGGATGAGGAAGCTTGAGCCAAAATTTTCCCTTACGGAAAAGGGTTGGTTAACATGGTAGGTTGTTTCTATGCCAATAGCTTTTGGGATTCCTCAAGATGAGGGCATTGGTGAGTCAAGTGGTCGTCTGTGCAAAGCTTACATGGAAACTTCACCTTTCCCTTTTTGTTTTTTCCCTCGCCAACATTATTTGTAGCTTTCTTATCTCGATTACCCTTCTTGTTTTTAGGTTTCCTCTTTCCCAAGGTTTGCTATTTACCCTTGGGATTTGTCAATTGCACACTGTGTACATCAGACGTTTGGGTTATGGGGGTAGCCGAACTAGGAGTTGGGCTGGCCACAATTTGTTGAATCGATAACTACTGTAACTGATTAGACAACTGATCTGTGGGATTTCTCTGTGCTGAGCCTACTATGTCGTCGGCATGAGGCCCATACTTATGTTTGGTCTTATCAAACATCGACCGTGGTGCATCGGGCAAGATCTCGTATAGAATATCGAACTGAGAGTAAATCAACTCCAGTTGTTGGGCTCTCATGATAGACTCTTCTTGAGAAAAAAACAGGGACGTCGCGATGTCTTTGGATACACAAGACACTAAGGAATTTAGGAACAAATCTAGTAAAAATACGGGAGAGACCTCAACTTTGATCAAACTCTTTCATCGTCGCCATTCTCGGATGTGATCTAAGATATGAACAAATTTTGTTTACTCGAAGTTGGTCAACAACTCAGTGACTACATTGTATCTTACTGGTAATTGGAAACGGTTTAAGAAGACCATATCCAGGTCGTTAAAGTAAGTGTACTTTGATCTATCGATCTCAATATACCATTTCACGACACCCCCTATAAGAGTGTGTTGAAAAAAATGTAACTGAATAGAATCATCCTTTAATGAGTTGGATTAGCACCATAAATGAAATGTTGTAACATGATCACCTTGATATTCACCAGGATTTCCTTCGAACTTATGGATGTCTGAGGGAAACTTAGTCGGCATGGTGGGCCAATGCAGATCATGACAGATTGGGTCGTTCAAAAGTCTGGACAAGCCTGGAAAATGTAGAGTTTCCAGAAAAGGTAGTCTAGGTTGTGGCAGATTCAAATGAAAAGAGGGGCATGGATTTTGGCTGGCACTAAGTTGCCAGGAAAAGTTTGACTATTGGTCAAGGTTTTGGAAGAAACCATGGTGGCCCTGTCCAGTAAAAGGGACTTGTGTTTGATTCTACATCGTTGCCTAATTCCCGTAGTTGGATGACATGACTTGATTAGGTATTGCTCCGTGTACGGTATTCCAAGGACCTCGGTTGGGGATTCAGCCGACCGAACCTCCTGGCATAGGTACTAAACCCTTCCCAGGGTTCCACTAAGTGTGGGAGGGATTTCCCCCGATCGACATCCCTTGCGAAGGAAGTGAACCCTGTTGAGGATTTCCAAGACCTTGTGAGGAGTAAACTCATGTCATCCCTCCTTGCGAAGGAATGAAACCTTGCATAGGGTTTTTTTACCAAAAACGGGGTTTCCCCTAGCCGAAAAAGCAGACAATGAGAAAGTGTTATTTCCAAATGAACTGAACAAAGAAAAAGGCATAGATCCCACTATAGTCATGTAGGATTGAGGTCCATGGCTCCACCCACTGAACAAACTAGAGTTGGTATTAATCCTGATCGACTGCTGGAAAGTGCCTCAGAGTGAAGGGGAAGGAGGAGGATATTGTTGAATGAGGAAGTGGTTCCCACAAAGATCCTTGTAAGAGAGCATTAAAGCTCCCTACCCCTAGACCAATGGTCTGTAGAGTATAGTAGGTTAGAACCGAACTGGAGTCAAAACGTGTCATCCCATATGAAAAGGGAGTGCCATACACATTCTGGATAGAGGGAACAATCGTCAAAGTCGTCAAAGGGATTGTGCCATTGCCCAAATTAGTGGGTGTCTGGACAACCATAGTACTGACACGTGGAGGTGGGGGAGGAGGTACAACACCCCCTCCTACGACAACCGAGATGGGAGTATGAGTAATCCCAGACAAAGTAGCACTAGTTGCTTCCATTGTCACCTGTCAAACAAACTACCATTCAAGTGAAGTCACCTCAGGAGGGACTATCTAAATTAGAAGCGATGCCAATAAGTCAGTGATTGAAGGGTTTGCGGGCATGAAGCCTTCATCTTTGAGGTCAGAAAAAATGGACTTGTCCGGTGCAGGAAATTATTCTCTAGGATCTGGCTTGGGCACAATTTCGTATGGCCTGATAGCTTCGAATGAACCCTCTTGATCTAGCCCATGCCTTAGCGGTGGCAGAGGTGGCTCCAAAGTGACCGTTGGCAGGCCCTGAAGCCTATGCAAATGACGGAGCTATTGATCTTCCACCTTGTGAAATGATCAACTGACACTATAAGGTTGAGCTAGCGTGAAACAGAAAGAACACACTAAAAATTTACTAATGCAAAATCAAGCAAACAACTGACTGGTTGGAAGAACAATTATGCCAATAGACAATAGATCAACTTACCGGTGCAAGTTTAACTAGAACAGGGAAAAACCCTCCGGGTATACTCTGCAAAGCATGATCCAATGTCTTCCCTGGGTACCATGGTATACCCCTTCAGTCACCCATGTAAGTCCCTTAAAATAGGAAACTAGGATGCCAACTCACAGTCAATCACCAGGCGGGTACAGTCGATAGTTGAGCTGATCATAATGAGCAGGATAAGAATTACGAAGCCTTTCAAGGGTACTGAAGGCAAAGGGTACTGAAGGCAAATGGTCAAATGCGATCAACGTAATTCCCAAGAATGACCCTCAATATACGATCCCCACTACGATTGGTTCGACTTTGGAGGGGTTATATCCTCTACCTTTCCACATGCGACCTAGTGTTTAGCCCCAGTGTTAGAGGGGGGTCCCGATTGACTCTTATGAAACTAGAATCTGACACTCTCTATCACATACTCTTATGTTTCTTTAAAAAACCTTGAAGAACTTCCTTTCCACACCTATTTCAAGGCGATAGAGCATGGACTACTTGGTGAACCCTAGAAACAAAAGTCTATTTGATTTTAAGTGTTAATTGTTGATTTTAATTGGCTTGACTTACTCAAAAGGGTACAAACGTGCAACTTATGCTGTTTACAAGAGACGAAAGAGAAGAAAAACTTTAGAGCATTTGTGGAAAAACAAACTAGATTCTTCAAATTGAAAGAAATGGCTTTTAAATATTTGTATATGAAAACTTTTCAAAATAATATTCCAAGATCCTATAATGCAAAAAGTTTCCTAGAATGCATTTTTCGTTTTACAATGTACATGCAAACTACTAAACTTTCTGGGAAATAACAAAGAAGGAACTTTGAAAAAAACTCTTTTCTTTTGTACTAGACAACCTATGCTACAACTACCAAAGATAAATGCATAACTAAATGCAATATTTATTTATTTATTTTTGAATACTTAGGAATTAAAATGACAAGTAAATGATATTTTTCGTTTTTCAAATCATAAACAAGATAAAGAGAAAATAAACCCAAGACTAACATAGACCCTAAATCACTTCTTGAACGTAGGGATTCACTGGAATCCACAGGAAGATCTAACGATTATAGGATCACCCTAGACCTCTAAAGCAAACAAAAGAAAATAAAGAAAGAGCAGGGGTTCTTTATAGAGAGAAAGATAAACCGAATCTTTAACCCAACCAAACACAGTTAACAAAGACACTGAAGAGTTTCAAAAAGGCCCGAGAAGCACAAAACTTCTTGCCAGGAAAGGAAAAAATTCCCTTTTTAAAAAAAAACCTTCCAAAACACAGAGACATGTGTTGCGCATAAGCAACCTGCGTATGTACATAGGCTGTATACTATGCAGACCACGTCTGTACGCAGGCTATACAGAGGACATGGCACGTACACCTCTGCAAATTTTCAAAAAGAAAAAAAGGTTTGGATAAATGACTGGGCAGGGAAGGCTTGTAGGCACCTAGAAGATGACTAGAGACCCTAAACTGACTCAGTAAACTTGGAAAACTAAAAAAGAAACTAAAAAAAAACTGAATTAAACCAAAATCTCCCACTAAGACCGTAGAGAAACTCCCCAGTTGAGTCACCAATTCTGCTACGGGGAAAATCCCCCTATATTGGGTCAAAGGTAAAGGCAGAGCGCTAACTCCCTTAAAAGACAATTCTACCCTTAAACTACCCCAAAATCAACTAAACTAAGTGATGAGAAAGAAAGGAAAGAGGGTTAATGAATGCACCTTTAGTCCTTGTGGTTGGTGTCGATCTCTTTCGCTTGTCGCCACCTCCTAGATTACTAGTCTCCTCCCAAAGCTAACCTACAAAAGGTTAGGAATACAATGCGACAACATATGCTATTTCTACTAATCACTTTAAAAGTTTAGATACATATATAAATGCACAAATCAACAAAAACATGTAGACATAATGTTTTGGGACAAGAATGAACTACTTTATTCAATTTTAAGATCAAAAGGATTACAACCTTTGTCGGCAATCACTCCATGAACTAGGTCTAGGCTCCTCTATCGTGGTTCCAAGTGCATCAATATCACGTTAGCTTCTCACAAGCAACTTATCACTTAGGAAAGGAGAAAGGGTTGTATAAGGAGAAAGTGTTGGAGAGGAAGGCTAAGGTCCAAACTCAGAATAGGATGCAAATCTTGGGCTAAGAAGGGGAAGAGATTTTGGCAGAGTTTTCTAATTCTCTTGCTTGTCTTGTTAAATGACACCCCAAGACCTCTTTTTATATGAGAAAAAGATGGTTATTCGGTTTGGGGACGGCCTACACTAGGTAAAATGGTTAGGAAACCATCTATAGCCCATAAACTCCACCTAATTTCGTGCAATTTTATATTTTTTGCAACTTTTGGAGGTAAACACGGGCTAACTAGCATGCAACTCACATATGTACGCAGGCTAACTAGCATGCAACATGTGTGTGTACGCGGGGATATTAGTGTAGCAGGGCACGTACACTATCCAAAAAACGGTTTTTTAAGAGGAAGCCTCAACAATATTTTGGAAAAGTATGTAAGTGGAAGGTCTAATGTCTTGTATGCATAGATAAGGCATTTTTGGACTATAACAAGGGGTACCTAAAATATTCAATTTTTTTTTTAAATTGGGTGTGTTGATGTATCAAAAAATGGTGAGACATTGGGTGTGTTATGTCTCATCAAATGGTGAGACATTGGGTGTGTATATGTATTAACAAATGGTGAGACATTGGGTGAAGCCATGAATTTATAGAAATTAGCAACTAGAAAACACTAGTTATGAACAGACAATAATCACCATGCTTGAAGAATCTTAACTTCAACCCCCTTGGGTCCCACTAGAACTTATCCTTTGAATAAGTTGTATGAAGGCCAAATTCTAAGTTTGAGTAAATTATTAGCTAAATCCACAAGGAAATATTGATCAAGGTTATTCCCTGACTTAGTTTTTCCTCAGATGTTAGCATAGTACCATGAATTTTCTACAAATAAGGGATATTGAATACTTACTCATTTTATTTTATTCTTTTTATACTAGTGTTTTTCTTCTACCAACGAGCATCCATAGCCCTAATGGTGTCACCGTAGTATCAAATACCTTGATCTTCTACTGATAAGGCATCCATATCCCCAATGGAGACGATTGCATGTCCCACATGATTTGAAAATCCTTTCCTAAGACTTTACCTTTTAATTTTATTTTGAGAGAGAGGTGGATGGGGGATATCAATAACCCTTTAGAGGCATGTGGGATCATTCCTTTTATATGATAACTATTTTAGTTTTTCTTGAGTAATAGAAAGAATTTCCTTTATAAGTCTAAATATGAACACTATGTTGTATTCTTAGTAAAACATCGGTCACCATTATGTGATTGAATGGTGACCTAAAGATAATTTGTAAACCACTCAATACTTGGGTTTCAATCTTCTCATGATATTTATTGTCGAAGTTATGTTCCACCACTAAGTTGATAGCTGAAATGCCTAGCTCAAAGTTTTGATTAGATAGTTTCATGAACCAATGCCTTATCCTTTGGGTTCATACAACAGTTCCATAGATATTTGTAACTATTCTTGGAGATTTTGAGGAAACCAAAACACTTCATTGCAAACTCAAATAATTTCAAGGAGAACATTATAATGGAAAACTTTCCAAGTAAGCCAAAAATGAACTAAAGAAAATAATTAGGAAATAAAAATGCAAAATCAAAACAAAACTATGATAACATGTTTGAAGAAAAAATTAAAATGAGGAAGAAAATGAAGATTTGCAAAATAATAATAATAAAGAGAGCCTACCTATATAAAAGCTAACTGCTTAGGAGGAAAATAACTAAAGTACCTTTTAGAATTTGGACATTGATAGGAAGGAGGTCTACTTCCCCTTCTAGATTTTGAAATTTGTACTTGCATAGGCCAAGTTTCTCAACCACTTCAAAAGGAACAATCCATAGTTGTTGGAATTTAATGTGTTTTTATCTTTTCTTCATGTGGCAAGTGCCATTTTAAAACAAGGTCTCCCACTTGGAAATATTTTTTTCCTGTATATAGTTTATCAAACACTTCTTGATTATATGTTTTTGAACAATAAACTTATTCTTTTCCTTTTCTCTTTCTTCTTCCAACTTCAACAGGGTATCAACCCACTTTTGAGTGACTAGGAAGATCTACCGATGTGAGGTGTAGGATAGTTGGAGGGAGGGAAAGAATATGTTTTTTGGGAAATTGGATTCCTTCCATTAACCAAGAAATGAGGGGATGTTCCTATAAATGCTATCAGAGTCACCTTGCCAATCTACATGGCAATTGATAAGGCATTGTGCCATTTTCTTTGATGGTTAACTATGGTTTTCTTCAAAATGTGGATCGGATTTTGATTGGTCGAATCAACTTCAAAATTACCATGAGGCCAATAGTTAGATCAATATCATAAAGTTATTCCCTTATCTAAAGAAAAATTAGTTAACTTCAATGAAGAAAAGTGAGTAACATTGTTGAAAATGAGTGCTGAAGGGATGCCAAACCTGGTGACCACATGGTGTTCTATGAATTGAATAATCGATTCCTAATTTATTCTAGTCAATGAAATAGATTCAATCCATTGGGAAAAATAATATATGGTAGTTAGGATGTACTTTTATTTCTTGGAAGAGTTTGGATTTATTTATCTAATGATGTCCAAGCCCCATTGCTAAAAAGGTTCTTCAATCAATACATGTTCTAACGAGACACCATGCTTCTTTTCCTATATATCACACTTTTGATAGGTATTATACTTCCAAGCATATGAGTGTGAATATTTGAATAAAATTAGCTAGTGATACCCATCTCTCAAAATCTCATGAGTTGTTGTTTCACCAACAAAGTGTCCTCCCACTAGCCCATCATGCATTTCTATGAGGATGTTATCAAAATCACGTTTCTCAAGAAATCTAAGAAAAAATCCATCATAATTTTTCCAAAATAGGATTCCATTATTTAGATGGTACTGGCATGAACTATGTCTCAATGCTCTCTTCTATTTTGAATTAATATAGCTAGGAGTAGTACCATGTTGCAGGTATTTCATCATCTCATTGTACCATGAGTCTCTGTTTGCAAGAGCATACACAATTTCTTGAGTGTAGAGAGATATACCATTCTACTTATGAATCAACTTGTTCCAATGCTTCTTCTAATGGTTTACATAGACCTTGGCCTTTGACTAAAGTGGCAGGTTTGAACTCTAGACCATATTCCTAGATGGATGTCATCCATTTTCCTCTTTGTTCCCAAATTTCTTTCTTCGTGAATAATGATCTCATGATTGGGTGGGGTACTATTATCTTTATGTGGTTCTTCAAAATGCAGGGCCATAATTATTTTATAGATTTATAAATAGTGAATCCTCTCTTATCGATTGCTAGATAGTTCAACTCAATCCCTTGTAAACCAATGATCATGAATGAAATGATACATTCATCCCCTTTCTTATCTTTCTGTGTGAGCACCATTGTAAGAGAATGATCATATGTGAATGTATATAGTGAGAGACATAATTTTGGGGCAACAACTATGGTAGCCATGACTTTTTCAAAATCCTCCTTCTCAATAGAGGTTTGTTTAAAATGGGCATCCTTCTTAATCATTTTTTTAAAGGTTTGACAATATCGACAAAATCAATCACAAACTTGTAGATAAAATTTATCTTTATGAAGAAACACTTGTTGACGCTTGAATCCGTCGGGACGGAAACAACAACCTCACGAGGATGTAAATCCTCCTGTGTTTTTATAGAGGTGGTACTCCTCTTTAATTTAATATTTTCTTAGGGTTCTAGATATTTAGAATATGGGACTTTTCATAAGTCCGTCATGGTAATCAAAGAAATAAAAGATGGCAAGAAAGATAAAAGGAAAATATTTTTATTTTCTTTTTAAATAAATTTCTTGAGAAAGGACCAAGAATCACACACTTCACACATTTAAAGAAAATAAAAAAAATTTCCTCACATCCATCATAGTTTAAAATAAAGATTTGAGATCACATAAAAATAAAAGAAGATGATCCACATGCACAAGATAACTTTAACAGAGTGGACATATGGTAAAATCAAATAAAGATAATGATAGATCAACCTCAAATACTTTATATTCTGAAAATGGGGTTACAAAGCACAGTTGAGATTGTTCCCAAAGTAGCTCTCTTGAAATTTCTAAAAAATATATAGTTTGTTACATATTCTTTGAAATTTAAAACTTGTTTGTCTTAAATACTGGGATTGGGTCTCCCGCGGACCATAAAGAAAATAAATACAAGGAATAAGCTCTTAGAAGGAAGATGGTGGGCGGTAGAAGAACAACAAGACCTGGTAAGAAGAAAAAAATGAGTTATCGGTCTTTGGTTAAACCTTTCTAGTGAAAGAGGTGGAATAATTGGATGAAGGAATTGATAAATAAAAACAAGGATGTGATCAAAATAAACTTACTATAATGGTCTCTCGTGTTTTCACTTGCTTGTTGATGTCCTTTTATCGTTTTCATCAATGGTTATAGGAACCTTCTCAACTGTTTCTTGCCCCTCATTGGTCAGTTTATCGATAGATTTCTTGAAACATTCTTCGATATAACTTTTCATTGGTGCCATGTTGATTTCATGCTGGATTTTGATGTTGAACAACTCGCCCTCCAAGTCCCTCAGATCAATGGAAATTCCATGCAATGCTTCTTCAATGTCCTGATTTTTCATGGAGTAGTCCACTAGCCAATTGTCTATGTCATCCTCATCATATTAAATAATATCATAGAAATTTTCAAATGACAACCCTTTAAATATCTCAACTTGCTCGTCACACTGTTGCTTTGTTATGAACAATGAGTTGAGGATCAATTTGGGATATTAGAATTTGTTAGTGCTTCTGACTAGGTCCACCTCCGTGATCCTTTTGAATAATTCTTCCCTCCATGATATGGCTTGGCCACATGTTTGCAAAATGTTATTCAAGTTTTTTTTATCTTTTCTTTCCCGCATGCGTTCAACTGTTTGATCTGGCTTGGAGAGGGAAGGTCCTCCTCTATTCTCCTTAGTTCTGTCATATTGGAAAATTTTATTCCAAATGGTACCATGAAATCCAGGTAAAAACCTTCTTCATTCTTTAGGTCAGCTTGCAAATACTCATGGAAGGCATGCGCCCTCGACCCAAAAGAAACCATGTTTTTTGAAATTTCCCAAGTCTCTGTGATCAATTCCATTATTTTTTTGATACTTCTCTCCACATAGCTCCTGGATGATGTAAGTAGGCTTGAGGATCCTTTTAATTTAGCAGCGGATGTGGTGGGTCCAATGATTGTCAAAGGACTGGAAAGAAGTGGAAGGGGCATTAAGGTGTCTTCCAGTTCCTTGATACTTTCTTTCAATTTCATGTTTTCCGCTTCAAGACCACCAATGGAGTCGTCCAGAGCATCCTCGGTTGCTCTGTGGATTTTAGAAATTTGGGAAGGCCACATATTTCTTAGGTCAACCTCTGAACGATATTTCCACTTCTTATTCCTGACATCACTTTTTTCAATAATCAATTTCTTAGATTCGTTGTCAAATACAACGCTCTGAAATGCAAATGTCTCTTCTTCATCAAAGGTCTCATTCTCAATAATTTCCAATGACGGATTCTGGTGGGCCATGCCTCTTGGCTGATTAATGTTGGGAAACAGTTTCTCTATATCTGCCTCGAGATCCATGTCTTCGTGGGAGAATCTATTGATATCACTCTCTATGTGCTGGTATTCCTCCTCTTGCACAACATTTTTCCTCATTTTTATTAGAGGAAGCTTGTGCGAGCTCTCAATCTTTCCCAGAGGGGGATTCTTTTCTCCTCACTGCCTAAACTAATGTTGGTCACTTTTCTATATGGGTGGGCCATTGGAGCATTGCTATGAGATGTTGTAGTCTTAGGAGTAACAATTCGGGACTGGGCACTCTTCTCGCTGGGACCCTTTCCTTTCTGCTTGTAAAAATCATTGGTACTGATTACTATTTCCATGTCACCAAAATTGTGAGTAGGAGTGCCTAAGTTATTATCTTTTTATTTGTTTAGAACAATATGGATAAATTAATTTCTAAATCCCATTGCTAACATATGTTCCAAAAAAATTCCGTCAGGGTCAAACCCTTTTTATATTTTCATCATATTTGAGATTCAGGTTGTGGAAGTGGTTTGCAAATTCATCGATTTTGTTCATATTTTTGAATATAAAATCCCCAATTTTCCAAGGCAAGGGTATGAATTGTTTTTTTTGTTTCTCATGAAAATAGTGCAGCCATAAATTATATTTCCTTGCAACTTCTATAATAAACATTCCGTCGGATATATGGCATGGAAGAAAGGAGGGATTTTCCTTAGAACCGAAAATCCTGGTAACAATGTAATTTTCCATTTGCTCCAACATCCCCTTTTTATCCAGGAATTTACTTTCCTGGGTAGATATTCTGGGGGTATCTTTTCCAAACAACAATCCTTTAAAAACCAAGACAAAATCATTGAAAACTTCATAAAAATGCAAGGACACTTCGTGTCTCCACAATGCTTGGTACCAGAAGGTAACTGGGTCAAATTCACAATTCACCTTCTTGCAGATGGTCAATTTAGGAAATTGACAACGATATGCTATCGCAAACACCAAATAAGAAGCCATAAATAATTTCTTATCCTTTTTCTACTATGACAATTGGGAAGAGATTTCAATGGAAATCAGTTTTCCCCAATCGAAAATGGCTTTCTCCTTGACAGTAAAATATAAGATATAACGAATCATACGAGAAATGTTGGCGGTATTTTCTTGGCCTGTCACCCTAGTGACTAACCAAGCAATTTACCGAAAGGAGTGTTTGAACGAGTTGACCTGCAACCTAGTAATATCTTCAGGGATGGCCGCGAGATTCTCTAAGAACTCATGCAAGAGGTCCAAACCGTTTTCATGCTTTTTCAGGAAATCCATGCAATCCTCTGCTTTGAAAGTAAGTGTTGGTTCAGGGAGTTTCAACATCTTACGAAACACTTGAAGTGAAAGAGAGATGGGAGAATGGTCTCGAAGTTGAATAATTCCCTGACTTGGTATATATTTCTCAGCGCACCAAGAAACCAGTTCCTTGTAGTCGAAAACCTTAGGAACACAGCCTGCATGAGCAATTCCAGATGTCTAGATTACTTCCTTCTGAGTAGAAGGGGAGGAATAGTAAGAATATGATCTAGGCCACTGAAAGTTCTGGTCCTCACGTCCAAAAATATTTAAAGTCTCTCCATAGAACTATTGTCGAGCTACTTTTGCCATAAGTTGATGAGAACATTCTTTTAATCCAGATAATATTTGAAATGAGCGCTTGAGAGATATAATCTAATCTTCCATAAATCATGCTTTAATGTGGTTTAATGAGAAATATCCTCGATCCCTTTGTTTATTAATGACGACCTTTACGAAATATGCATGATGAGTTATTAGCATTAAACGATACTAAATATGTATTGGGAAAAGAATGAAGGTGGCGGGGATGGACGAGAGTAATTAGGATTTGGGACTTTGGTGAACTCGCCAACCTGGGAACCCACGAACCCATGGTTGCGAATGATAAAAAATTGGCTAAGTGTTGGGAGTGGTCGGTCAGAGTTAGATACAAGAGAAATGAAAAACTTAGGAGCTCAGTACCTGTGATAAGTCTGATGGTCATAATGTAGGTCACAAATCTTTGGGTGTAAAATGGATATCGCGGAACTTGGAATGTGGTAACTTGAACCTGCGAACCCGCGATTGTAAAAACGGTTAAGTATAGGAAAATACGACAGTTGGTCAGACTCATGACATGGGAATATGGATGGAGATGAGGATCCACGAGTCCACCAACCTGCAAACTCGTCGTTTTCGAAAAATGACTAAGTATAGTAACTAGAAAGGGAGAATAAAAGGGAGAAAAGAAAAAGGGGAATTCGGGTAAGTATAGAAGAGGGAAAACAAATAGATGAAAGAAGTTGGGAAAATAGAAAATGGGAAGGAAATTTCGGAAGCGAGAATTGATCTCAAAAATACTGCAAGACTTATTGTTATTAGGTATGGGAATCATCATGATATTTTTATTTCATTCTATATCTACAAAGATCCCATTTTTTGATATAATGTGTCCAAGTAACTTTCTCTCTAAAACAAAGAAAATTCTCTTCTTTGGATTGAGAGAAATGGCATATGTTTGACATATTTCAAAGATCTATTTCAAGTGTTGCAATTGATATGAAATTTTCTTGGAATATACTATAACATCATCAAGATAGACCACAACACTCTAACCGATCATCCCTTTAAGTTTTATACCCATTGCACGTTGGAATGTAGAACCTATGTTTATTAGACCAAAGGGAATTCTTTGGTAGGAATACATCTCCCACTTCATGTGAAAAGTAGTTTTCAACAAGTCATATTCGACTACCATAACTCAATTAAAAAAACCCATATAATAATAAAAACATTCCAACACGAGAGACAAATTGTAAAATACATTCCATTAAAGGAATAGGGTAGTTATCTTTATCAGACACTTGATTGAGTTTTAAAAAATATAAACATGTTCTGATTTCCCTATATTTCTTTCTAACCGACACTAAATTCACAATCTAGGTAGAATGAAAAACCTTGAATACAATATTTTAATCTAGTATTTTCTTTAATTCTATCTATATTGGAGGTTCAATATTTGTATGCACCTTGAATAATTTATGTTGAAAAGGCTTGGAACATTCTTTCATTGGAATGAAATGTTGTATGATATTTGTGTCATAAGTTTTTAAGTCTTCATAATTCCAAGAAAATACATCCTTGTATCATCTCAACAGTTGAATATATGCATGCTTTCCTGCTTCTGAGAAATAGGTCCCTAGATTAATGTTTTTTGGGTTCTCTTCAGTTCCCAAATTGATTAGTTCATAGCTCGTAGAAGAGATATTCATCTTAACATTTACTATTTTTTGAAACCTTCTCTAGAGATCAAACAACTTCTCTAGATTTAGGACTCTTTTGGGTATTGGATTTATATTGACATTGTCCATTCCATCCCTACAATTTTGCATGGATTTCTCGAGTTCCTCATCATCTGTAATAATATCATCTTAAATGTGCCCTAGTTGGTGAGGAATTGTGATATGATTAAGGGGGGCATATATAGGGATAAATGTATATGATATGACCCCAAGGAGGGGAATATATGGGGCCAAATCTACATGTAATGTGTAAATATATATGTAATAGGGTCAGAATAATAGTAAAATGGATTCATGTGTAGTGTGTGATTATGTATATATAGAGATCATGCCTTCATTAATGTGGACAAGTTAATTGCGATGCATGTATTTATTTGGTTATGTGGAGGAGGTTCTCCTATATTTTAAGGAGTTATTGTGTAAATCATCTCTGTTATCTATATTGGAGTTATGATCCAAACTCACATTGTTGTACATGGTGCATATTTCTATTCTTTTATGATATCTTAAGCATTTGGTACATAACATTTGGTATCAGAGGATCGGTCGAAAGGTTTTGCTTCTTCAAGCGAGTCATCTTGTCATTTTCACTATAACTTTTTTTTTTCCAGGATGCCTCAGACAATGAAACTTGGATGTTATTTAGAAGAAATATCACAGCACATGTGGTTTTAATTTCAGCTTCTGGGTCATTATACTTTCAGAGATATACCATGTGGAAGATAGCGTTTGTTGACTAGTCCTATAACTAGTCTCACACATGCATTTTGGGTAAAAAAATCACATCTTCTCCCGCAAGGATACAAATTGTATGATACCTATTGAATTTTAAAGAGGATATTCCATAGTATTTATGGTATAATTTTTTAGAGTCAGGTATTAAATATTGAACACGCGTCATTGCATACAATCTCGCTCTATAGAAAATTCCAAAAATCAGCATGGTTTGGGAAAGTTACCAAATGAAATAGGGACATCAACAACAACTACATCCATAAGGATACTCTTTACAAGAATCTATGCAAGATTCACTACTAGATCCTTGATCATGCCCAGACATTTAACCTTTCTGGAATCAAAAGAATATCAGTCTTGATAAGGTCTAGTGATTTCAAGACCCAACTTTTCCATGATAAATTTAGGCATTAAGTTGTGAGAGGCCCCAGAATATAACATGCAATTATGAAGTAAATGATCATGCACAGTTAAGGTAATATAAAAATGAGCTACATAATCCTTAGCATTTTCAATGTGTAGACCAAACATAATTGTAGGATTTTCATCTTGTAGATTAATTACGTCCGCATGACATTCCGCATCAGAAAAATTAATCATTTTAGCGATCTAATTTTTATAAATTGGATTCTTGGCAAGCTCAACCAGGGGCATGGGGATTTTAATTTTATTTACTTCATTTTCTAAACTAAAACCTCCAGTTGTTTTTTCGCTTTCCCTGGTTGAAGTTTGTGTTTCTATATTATTTGTTTTCTTAGTTTGTGTTTCCTTGGTTTCAACTGTTTTGGTTTGGGCAACTTGTTTTTCAACTAGTGGTTTAGTAACAACTGGCTCATTCACTTTGTTTCTTAATAAAATATTTTTTTATGGAACACTTGTAGTATTTGTTTCTCTGGTCCTTAAATTATACTTCCGTTGAAGTTCAACCATTATGGAGTTGGCAATTCCTTGATATGCAGACTCTCCCAGGTTATTTATACTTTCCTCATTACTAAACACATGCTCTTGGTCTAGAGATCTTTCGTAATCCTGTCTAGTTATATGAGGTTCTTGGTCTTTGTCACTAAGTTTGTTTATATCCTATTCTAACCCCTCATAATTATGCATATCATCTCCTATAAAATTTTCTGTTTTAAAAGGAGCTTGTATTTTTTTATCTTCATTTTTTACTTGTCTCTGTTGGGTCTAGAGGTTAGGATTTCTCTTGAAATATTTTCTGGAAAATGGATCAGGTTTGTCTTGGTCTAGTTCCATTTTGGATATTTTGTTTGACAAATATTTGATTATCTTAGCCATGTCATCCTTTTTTTCTTCCGCAAATCTACCATATCTGGAGGGTCCTGCTTGTTCCCTAAAGTGTTTAGGTTCTTTGGTTCCAAACTCAACCTTGGATTTTAGTTTACTAGATGCCATCATGTTTGATTCAATTTCTATGGTGTCGTCTTGCATCCATGTGAGGGTAGCCGATCTTCTTTCCCTTAAAAGTTGGGCGAAGTTGGGCTCAAAAGCCCTTGCAAAAGTCACCTTTGATGCAGGTTGAGAAGGTTTAACTTCTGATGGAATCTTATGATAAAGTTTGTGAAATCTCTGAGTAAATTCTAGAACCGACTCAAAATTAGTTTTTCTCAATGCCCCGAATTCAGTCAAATAGTAAATATGATCTTTCTTTTCTCCCCATTGTCTTAAAAAAGAATTTTCTAAATCATCGTATGACCGTAGGGATCCTACTGGGAGTCCTCGGAACCATATTCTTACTTGTAATTCAAACGCTTGCACTAAAATCCTAGAATAGACATCTTCATGCTCAATACCGAGGATATCAACGAATTGATAAAAAAAGGTGATGTGCTCTGTGGCAGTTAAATCTCCTTCTCCCGTAATTTTTGGTGAGTTCTTCATATAATTTTTAGGTAAATCATGAAGGGCAGGGGGAAGGACCAAGGGAGCGTATCTGGCCGCTACTTTGGAAAAAATCCTAGGGGGTGGAGGTTATCCTTGACCACCTCCTCTTCCAACACCACCTCCTACGCCACCTCCTCCAGCAACAACCATTTGGAGTCAGGGGGATGAACCTTGGGAGTTAAAAAGAGGGTTTTCAAAAACTTCTAGGGACTGAAGTGGTGATCTTTCGACTTCCTCGGGAGGTGGCGAAGAGAAATTTGGAAAATGATCGTTAGGAGATGCAAAGTCTAGAAGGGGAGGGAAAGGAAAACATGGACTAGTTTCTTCAGACTTACAAGATGTATAGATAGGTGAACCAGTAGGGGACGAATCAGGCTATATGATATGCTCTTCAGGGTCTCGGAGAACTGAAACCTTTACTTCCGGAGAGGATGGGGTAGAAAAAAAATTAACACCAACGGGTATAGTAGAGACTCCTTTGTTCATACAATTAGGAGTATTAGAAGAGTCAATATCAATCTTTATTTTGGGTACGACTTCCTCCGGGTTCTCGCGCCTAACTGCGGACCTACTAGTTGAGGCCTCTGCAGAGGTTGTTTGTTTAATATTCTTTTCAAGAGTTAGTTCTTCAACTAGAACTGTAGTATTTATTGGTGTAACTTTGGTTTGGTACTTCTTACTTTCCGATGCGGTAGTTGACTTAAGGTATCCCTTTGGCTTCAACAACCTTTCAGGATCTGATACATGGGTGGTCTTCTTATCATCTGGGTTCTTTCTGGTATTCCTTCGACCGAATGCCATTTTATCTGTGGCGAAGTCGCCAAGTGAAAGATAAAAATAGCCTTAATTCAGTATTCAATCTTTGTTCACTATCAAAGAGAGAATCTTACCTTGTCGTTTTCCCAGGGAAAGATAACTTTGTTTCTCCGTTCCCCGACAGCAGCGCTAAAAATATGTTGGTCCTAAGATTAAACTTAAGGCTCAAAGGATAATTTCAGGCATCAGGAAAGTTTAAGAGAGTGTGTTTTTAAGTTCTTTTTCTACCTTAGGTATATGAGAAAAATTCCTTCAATGAAATTAATAGTTTGACAACACAGAGTTTGTATTTCGTGTCTGAGTCAAAATTGTAATATTGAATGGTGCCAGAGAAAGATACAAAACTGTAAGACAAATGAGGGCATCAATTACTTAAGAGTCCCACCTTATTGCAGTAGAAGAAATTAGATAGTGTAACCTTGAATAAAGCATAAAATATAGTAACCCACATATCAAGCAGGTCTTGATTTACTCATAGTAAATGTAGAGGAAACATTGCTTACTTAATAAATTATTGATGCAATTAGATTACAGTAGTGGTTTTACTAAATTGAAACCATACATTTATCAAGGAAATGCTTAAATAAATGATGGGATATGGAAAACAAAGAAACACATTACCCAAATTTAACAAAACTTGGAATCTTTGTCTGCACTTGTATTAATACTCAATAAGGATGAGTTTTCTCTATTACAATCGGCAAGAAACAACTTGAAATAAGTCTTCAATCTATGTATTTATACAAAATGGTCTCAACCCATAAACAATTGGACTTCTCATAATTTAAAAATAGTAAATATTTTCGAATAAGATTACAACATGTAAAAATTGAAACAGTTCCATTATCCTTCTCCTCTGTCTCTTCGTCTGCTGGCAGCGACATTTCTTCTCCTTATCCTTTGACATGAAAACAACTGGAATCTGATTTTGACTTGTTTGAGTAGTATGTACATATTGTCTCACTTGTTTCCAAATGTTCTTGCTTTCCAATATTCGACACACTATATGCATCTACTCACTGACTGTACCACCAACTCAGAAGGTTTAGTTGCTTCATTTGCTTAAAAATGTAAAACTTTTTTTCTACCCGAGGCAACCTTTCCTATATCCTTTTTGCTCCCAAAGATGTGACTTGTAATTTCAAGCTTGGGTTCACTATCCATTTGTTTATTTGGATAAGATCAATTTGGTTTATTTGCTGGATGGTTGTCATGGCTTCTTCTTTGCTTGTCCTAGAATTATATTGGTTCTTTGCTATGTCAATCTGTCCTAGGGCTTCAGAGATAGTATTTACTTCAACATCTAGTAGCCCTTTGTCTAGTGAGGATATTGCTTCTATACATTCTTTGTTTACCTCTCTAGCCAATATTTTTCTTTTGGCAAGATTTGTTTCCTAGGACTTCAAAATTATGTCGCCTTTGGTTAGCTCAGAAAGAGATAATCGAGGAACCTCTGATACATCATCTTTTGGTACTAGTAATATAGCCTCCTGAAACTTAGCCCGAGCTGAATGATATTCTCTTTATTTAATGTAAATGTTATTTAAGGAAAGGTCTACTACCAGATAACAATTTTGGATGGCTTCCACTTTTGTAAAGAGATCCTGCGGGTCTGATTCTAGCTTTTCATGTACTTCCAGTGTTTGAGCCTGAAAATTTTCCATCCCTACTGCTGTACCTTCAATCAAGTCTATCTTGGCTTGTATTTTCTTGATTAATTCTTCCTGTTGAGTGACCAATCCTATATTGGCCTGTGAATTTTGATAAAGCTCATCTAGGTTAGCTTTCAACTGTTGGATATGATGTCTGTCATGGGCTCTGACTTGTTCAAACTCTTTGTTCATATTATTGCTCACATCCTGTTCCATTGTCCTTATCTGGTCTTTCAACAACCCTACCAAAAGGTTTCTTTTTTTCAGCTGCTCAACTAGATTTTCTACTGACCATCAATTGGTCGTGGCAAAAACACCTAATGAACCTACCATCTCCTTAGAGAAATCAAAATCTTCTAGATTTTGTCCATCATACAACAATATTTTCCTTTTGAATGTTGCACCATCTTTCTAATGTGTTTCTCTTTTAACTATGGCCCTCCTCTTCTTGTTGAAAAAGAATTATGAAGGAGGAATTTCTTCAGCTGAAATCAGGGTAAGATCCTCTATAAAGACGACTTCGAAACTGGGAGTTCTGCGACTTGACTGCAAAGGTGTTAATGAAATAATAGGGTTACCTATCTCTGTGGACGTTTGTTGCTGTATTGTATCGGTAACCGATTTGTCTGGTGTAGAAGGAGACACATCCTTCCCCTTTTTGGAAAAGCTTCAATCTGAGCTTTTGTTTGAGTACCTAGTGGATTCGACAATGAAACCCCCACTTTCTGTATTAAGACTTCGACACTCTTCAATACCCTGTTGGCCAGAACTTCCTTCGTCAAAACCTGGAGGGGAAGCTTCCTGTATAGACGAGGGTGTTATTGGTTCTCCATGTAATACCTTTATCAAGCTATTCCTTCTATGATTTTGAAAGTAAAAATTGGCTAGTTGATCTAGAGACAGAGTGTGAACTCTACTCAACACTTCCTCATATGACCTGGCTCCCTTGAATATTTTATACTGTTGGGAAATATCGTGTACATACTTCTTTAAGTTGTATTGGGCCAGGTGAGTTTCCATGATCTTCTGTGGATCGTGCCTTTTAAATTCAATATCGACTAGCTTGACATCTACATACTTTCGAATGGTCGAAATCTAACAACGAAAATGCACCAACCTGAAGAGAGAAAGTTGGCTATACATTTTTCTGGGACACTTTCAATTCTTTACTGATGTCCTGTCATGGTTTGATATGCCACTTTTCGGCATACCAACTGATATGGTAAAAAATTTGGGAGAGCATGGGGGGGAACCGAGCACCCGAAAACCCTAATGTAGGAAAAATTTTCCTCGATATACCAATCTACTATTTTTCCCAAGTTGGCCATGATTATGTATGAAATTCTAGGAGGTGGGAAATTGTATAGGGTGATATGAATCAACACCACTACATAATGAAAAATTTCATAGAAGAAATCTCTGGCTTTGTCCTCCCATAACTTGGAGTGATAGAAATGGATAGGCTCGGCGCTGGTCGGGGTCCAACTCCAGCTCATCAGAGGGAAATGAGTCATAAAACAAATGGCATCTGTTAGCGCTCTGTAATTTTCCCAAGGTTGCGGAGGAAGTCACAGAGGCAACATCAAAACCACTTCGAGTCAGGGATCTAGCCCTCTCCAAGACTCAGAGAGGGATCTCTCTGTCAAATTTAGATTTGTTTGAAATAGGATATTAGGCTAGTTATGCAGAATAGGTTATGTTCTTGGAGTTTTCTGTAGATTGGTTGGAAAAGGTTTCACACTTCCATTAGGCTATGGGGTCTGTTCATAAAGATAGAGATCAAAGAACAATTTATAAGAAGTCTTTTCACAGGGCGAGATAATGCAACTATTGGATTCTTTTGGAATATGCGATGGATTAGTAGAAAAGGTGAGATTATCAATCACAGTAAAGAAGCATTTAAGAATTTCTTCACTATAACATCAAAAGACAAACATTTAGATTTTTGAAAGTCAGAAAACAAGGTATGCAAAGATAAATCCTGTAACTTTAACTCCTTTTAAAAAGATCAGACAGACAACACAATGATAAAAAAGGTAGATACACATTCAACGATGAGGGAAAAACTTCACCAATAGCTAACATGCAATAATCCTGTGAAATGTTTCTTTATATTTCTGGAAAATCTCCTCATAGAAGTTACAGTGCTCCTAGCCTGCCTAGGCGTGAGATCAACAACCTTTTACATTAAAATCCTCTGAATAAATAGGGGATATCCCCCAACAAGTTGTATGAGTCGGATTTAACTGCCTTAGCCAAAAATAGCCACAAATCCCCCAAAATCTGGAACTGTCTGCCATGAAAGACGAGCCTAATTTCTGTAAAAAAGGGGTCTGAACAGACATCTGTTTCTCTTCAACGCTGACACTTGGGAAAAAAATAAAGGAGTTTATTGTATATGGGAATCTCCTACACAAAAAAATCCTTTCGTTTCGCCAAATTATCCTCCAGCTGGCCGTAACAGCTTCCGCAAAATCAAGACTATAACGGAAAAATGAAAAACTGGAAAAAAGGGCATCAAATATGGATTTTATTCTCCCTTCTCGTGGAACATGTGAACAAATTGAGAGAGGTTTTTATTCTTCATCCTGTTACGGAGAAAAACCTCTCTCGGTTTCTTAAAATTCTCTTTCGTTCGCCCGGAATCATCTTCGGAAGATGACATGCTGAACAAGAAAAAATGGGTAAAATTTGGGAAGAGCGGTTTTTTTGGGACAGGTGGTATTCCGGACCCCCCTTGAGGTGGTAAGCGGTTTTAATGGGAGGGGGGTCCGCTAGAATGTGGGGATGACAAGTGTCCAGGGGGTGGTAATGAAATACAACCATTCTGGACCCCCCCCCTCTCGTTAAACTTTGGATGGTGAGGGGGGTCCGAAATTTTTAACAGCTATTTGATTTGTTTTTGATTTGATGTATGCGTGGAGTTGGGGGGTGGGTAGAACTTAGGATAGTATGTTGTAGTTTGGTTTTTATTTTTCATTTTTGTTTTTTAATATTATTTTGATTTTAATGTTTTATTTACGTTTTTGTTTTGTTATTATATTTTTTTTATTATTGTTTTATTACTTTGTTTTGTTATATATTTTGTTTTGTTTTGTTTTTTATGTTTCTTATTTTAATATTTGTTTTATTTAATATTAATTAATCAAACTCTAACCTAATTAATAACTTAGGTTTTTAACTTAATTATTAATTAATTAATTAATTAATAATTAATTAATTATTAACTAGATAGTTATTAGCTAGTTTAACCTATTCTAACTATACTAACATTTATTATTTAATCTAATTAACTTTATTGTTATTTTTTGTTTATCCTAAATTTGATTATTCATGGATGGGTGGTGGGCGAGATGTGGCTAAGGGATGAAAGGACAAGGGAAAGAGTGGCACAGAGGCAGATGAAGGATGAATAAAAGGTGATGGAGGATCGGGGAAAATGGATGGATGACATGTTGGGACAGGGCCCACCAAAGAAAAATGCCTCATTCCGGACCCCCCCCCCCCCCCCCCCCCC
>ML777567.1:1182361-1225805 GCA_009831015.1 Picea engelmannii | reverse complement strand
GGGGGGGGGGGGGGGGGGGGGGTCCGAAATCACCTGTAGACTGTCCATCTGCGCTCTGCCATGACGACCGTAGATATGTGCACACTTTTTAATCACCATTCTGGACACCCCCCCCACCGTTAAAAACATAACAGTCGAGGGGGTTCGAAATCCACTGTCAGTCGTTGATCTACGCGCCGCTAGATCGATCATTGGTCTAAGTGCGTTCTTTATTCTCCAGGCGCGAACACAGTATATGAGGCAAAACTTAGGCTTAATGAACTTTTTGAGGGTTTGGTGCGCTTCTTCCCTTGCTTCTGTCTCCATGGGGTTAGGAAACACCACTCAACGTCAACAATCAAGGATTTTCTTTTCTTTTCCTTTCCTTGAAAATAATTTGCAGAAATGAAATATTATTTGCAAGCCAAAATACACCCAGAGTGAAAAAATTTCTAGTCACCAGATGATACTATGAATTATAGGGTTATAACAATGGCTCCACCTGGGGATGGAATCTCTTTTGGGAGGTGTCAATAACCACAGAACTTTGAATATGTAGACCGTTGCTTTATTCATCGGGCTGATCCCAAAATCTTATTTTGCAACCAATACCTGTTTTGATCTTGCAACTGAAACCAAATCAAAATGAACACTGCTGAAAAAGAGATGCTCAGAATGATGAGCTTATTCACATTCTCCTACCTACCCTATACTATTGAAAATCATGCTAAATCAAATAATACAAAAATGCCAATGAAGCCAATCAAGTAGCTACTGAGACCAGTGGACTGCTTGACTGCTTGTTAGCACGGTAAAAAAGGTAGCCTGACCCTTTGCCCATAGATTAAAAACTGCAAAGTGTAATGGCCGCTGCTGAAAACATGATTGATCTTTACAACAGAGACCTCGACAATATTGAAGAACAAAAGTAATGCCAGAGATATATTGAGGCTCTGTAGTGAAAAAATTCTCCATATAGGTGGCTATAGGATCAAGGTAGAAATGACATGTTCCTTGATTTTTAGATTCAACCAAGTGAGTAACATGCTTTGGCACCATATCTATGCAATTTTCATCCTCATGCAATTCCTGATATGGCTGCAAATGTTCTGGTGGGTTCTGAAATGGTACTTCTAATGAACACGTCCCTGTAGTTGACTGCCTGATCATGTCAATATCATAACATCTTTTCAGCTCATGACTGGCGAATGAAGAATGATTTTGACCACACAGGTCATCCAACCAATCAGCTATTGGATCCTGAAAAGACTGATAAGACTGATGCATTGATTCAAATGAAATTTCCTGACTTTTTATGTATTTATCATTCAACACTTGTTCAAGAGTCTCCTTCAAAATTTGAAATGAATTATAATCTAATGGGACATAATTACATTCCACTGTTTCAAATCTTGTTTCGGGCTCTGGACTTCCATCTGGACTTTGAAAATCAAGGGAAAATAGTGATTGTGATTTTGGGTCTAAAATAGATCCCATGTCATCAATTCCATCCTCTACTGACTCATCATAAAAAAAATTGTCTTCACTATTCACAACTTGCCTAGAGTTTCTTTTCAGAAATTGAAAAGATGAGAAACATAAGGGCAAAGATTTTTCCCTTACTCTGAAATTTTCTACATTTTCCTCATCGCTGTCATGATTGTTGGACGGAGACTGATTGTCATATCTGAGCTGTAATTGATCTTCTTCATGCCAACGACATGCTGCTGATTTATTTGAACAGTCCACATCTATTTCAGCCTCATGATCATCATCATATTGATAACACTTGGGTAGATTATCCAAGTAAGAAATTTCATCCAACATGCACATCATATCAGCTGGCTGTTCCTCTGTAAGTTGAGATGGAACTTCATCTTTGACTGTGTTGTGAATTGAATACACAAAAGAATCATTATCCAAACCATGGTACCAAGGATGAGCAGCAAAATGTTTGGGAACAATGACTTTTTCTTTCTCTGAAATCAATGGAACATGATGTCTTTGGACAACAAGCTCATCTTTCCTGTTGATCCTTTGCATCATCTCTTCCATGGCACTGGCCAGAATGTCCAATTTAGCTTATGGAGATTTCAGCTGCTCCTTTTCTTTGTTCTTTACCTTTGACCTTTTGATCAACAAGTTGGTCTCCACATCAATTGCAATGTTCTGCATTTCTTCAAGGCTTGCAATGTTTGTTTCTCTTAATTGGAATTCCATCTCAGGATCGAAGGCATCTGGGAAATGCAAGTGTGTTGATCTTGGGGGTGGTCTTATATCAGCAGGCATTGCATGATATATATTATTGAACCTTGCTGAAAACTGCTATACTGTTTCCCCTGGCTGTCTTTTCAAATGGTCATACTCTTCCAGCATGAGAAAGACATTTCTCATGATCACCCATCGATCTAGGAAAACTTGCACAAACTCATGGAAATTGTTAATGCTTGCAGTTGGGAGATTTTTAAACTAGTTCTTGACTTTACCTCCCAATGATAGGGCAAACATTCTGATGCAGACATCATCATCTTCTATCTCAAAGAGGTCAAGAAAATCCTCAAGACTTTGGATATGCTTTTCAGCAGTAATATTGGCATTCTCTCCATCAAACCTGGGCAGATTATTGGTGTAATTTACAGGGAAGTCATGGAGGATAGGAGGAAAATCTAGGGGCTTGTATCTATCTAGGATTTTGGAAGGTATAGAAGGTGAAGCAAGAGGCTTACAACCATCTAGAGCTTTAGCAAGAGTAGAAGATAAAGTAGGAGGCTTATGTATCACTAGGAATTCTATAGGTGCATCTGGGATGTGCACAAGTGTATGAGTATGTACATAATCTACAATTGGGGATCTGATCTCTTGAGGATCATTAGTTTGCAGATGATCAATATAATCTTCAGCAATATACTTTTGATCAGGATTAGAATAAGACAAAACATAATTTTAGATAAAACCAAAGATGTCTTGAATGCAATTTGATCTTGAGTACCTGGTCTTTCTAGGCTGCTTGGCCATGCTGCAGGTTCTTCCTCCAGTGGAGTCTTTGATTTGGTACTGTCTGGAGCTGATTTGGAGTTGCCAGGTGAATGATCTCAGCCTTATTGTGTCTGGTCACTGTCCACCATCAGTGATCAGATCTGGAACTTTGAAGTGTACTACTGGAGAAAGTTCCCCAGTATGGTCGCCATTCTGTTAGCGCTCTGTAATTTTCCCAAGGCTGCGGAGGCAGTCACAAAGGAAACTTCAAAACCACTTTGAGTCATGGATCTAGCCCTCTCCGAGACTCAGAGAGGGAACTCTCTGTCAAATTTAGATTTGCTTGAAATAGGATATTAGGCTAGTTATGCAGAATAGGTTATGTTCTTGGAGTTTTCTGTAGATTGGTTGGAAAAGGTTTCACGCTTCCATTGGGCTATGGGGTCTGTTCATAAAGATAGAGATCAAAGAACATTTTATAAGAAGTCTTTTCACAGGGCGAGATAATGAAACTATTGGATTATTTGGGAATAAGTGATGGATTAGCAGAAAAGGTGAGATTATCAATCACAGTAAAGAAGCATTTAAGAATTTGTTCACTATAATATCAGAAGACAAACATTTAGATTTTTAAAAGTCAGAAAACAGGGTATGCAAAGATAAATCATGTAACTTTAACTCCTTTTAAAAAGATTAGACAAACAACACAATGATAACAAAGGCATATGCACATTCAATGACGAGGGAAAAAATTCACCAATAGCTAACATGCAAGAATCTTGTGAAATGTTTCTTTATATTTCTGGAAAATCTCTTGATAGAAGTTACAGTGCTCCTAGCCTGTCTGGGAGTGAGATAAACAACCTTTTACATTAAAATCCTCTAAATAAATAGGGGAGATCCCCCAACAAGTTGTGTGAGTCGGATTTAACCGCTTCAGCCAAAAATACCCACAAATCCCCCAAAATCTGGAACTGTTCGCCATGATAGACGGGCCTAATTTATGCAAAAAAGGGGTCTGAACATACATCTGTTTCTCTTCAACGCTGACACCTAGGAAAAAGTTGAAGGAGGTTATTGTATATGGGCATGTTTTGGACAAAAAACTCCTTTGGTTTCTCCAAAGTTTCCTCTAGCGAGCCGTAACAGCTCCCGCAAAATTAGGACTGTAACGGAAAAATGAAAAACTGGAAAAAAGGGCCTCGAAGATGGCTTCGATTATCCATTCTCGTAGCACCTGTGAAAAAACTGAGAGAGGTTTTTGTTCTTCATCCCATTACGGAGAAAAAAATATCTTCGTTTCTTAAAATTCGCTTTCGTTTTCCTGGAATCGGCTTCAGAAGATGACATACTGAACAGGCAAAAATGGGTGAAATTTGGGAAAAACGATTTTTTTTTGGGATAGGTGGTATTCCAGACCCCCCCCTGAGGTGGTAAGAGGTTTTGGGGGGGGTCCTCTGGCCTATGGGGATGACAAGTTTCTAGGGGGTGGTAATGGAAGACAACCATTCCGGACCCCCCCTTCTCGTTAAACTTCGGATGGTGAGGGGGGTCCGAAATTTTTAACAACCGTTTGATTTCTTTTTTATTTGATGTATGGGTGGAGTGGGGGGGGGGGTAAGAACTTAGAATAGTATGTTTTAGTTTGGTTTTTATTTTTCATTTTCATTTTTTAATATTATTTTGATTTTAATGTTTTATTTACGTTTTTGTTTTGTTATTATATTTTTGTTATTATTGTTTTTTTACTTTGTTTTGTTATATATTTTATTTTGTTTTGTTTTTTATGTTTCTTATTTTAATATTTGTTTTATTTAATATTAATTAATCAAACTGTAACCTAATTAATAACTTAGGTTTTTAACTTAATTATTAATTAATTAATTATTAACTAGTTAGTTATTAACTACTTTAACCTATTCTAACTATACTAAGATTTATTATTTAATCTAATTAACTTTATTGTTATTTTTTGGTTATCCTAAGTTTGATTATTCATGGATGGGTGGTGGGCGAGATGTGGCTAAGGGACGAAAGGACAAGGGAAAGAGTGGCGTAGAGGCGGATGAAGGATGCAGAAGAGATGATGGAGGATCGGGCAAAATGGATGGATAACACGTTGGGATAGGGCCCGCCAAAGAAAAATGCCTCATTCCGGACACCCCCCCCCCCCCAACCGTTAAAGGAAGAACGACCGAGGGGGGGGGTCCGAAATCGCCTATAGACCGTCCATTTGCATGCTTCCATGATTACTGTATATTTGTGTGCAATTTTTAATCACCATTCCGGACACCCCCCACCGTTAAAACATAATAGTTGAAGGGGTCCGGAATCCACTGTCAGTCGTTGATCTACGTGGTGCTAGATCGACCGTCGATCTAAGCGCGTTCTTTATTCTCCAGGTGCGAATGCAGTATATGAGGCAACACTTAGTCTTAATGAACTTTTTGAGGGTTTGGTGCACTGCTTCCCTTGCTTCTGTCTCCACGGGGTTAGGAAACACCACTCAGTGTCAACAATCATGGATTTTCTTTTATTTTCCTTTCCTTGAAAATAATTTGCAGAAATGAAATATTATTTGCAAGCCAAAATACACCCAGAGTGAAAAAATTTCCAATCACCAGATGATACTATGAATTATAGGGTTATAACAACATCCATGATGTATGCTGACATATAGAAAGGGGCAGGTTTCCCTTTGGACTTCATCGACTGGTACTCTGTGATTTTCTTAGCCAGGTTTTCTGATAACATCTTGGCCCAGTTGAAAGAGAATCCCTCTGCCACTTCATGCATAATTGGTACCCATGCCAACAGGAAGTGAGTGGAGCTCTTTTTCCTGAATATCCTACATAGCATCATAGTCACATAAATCATATGGGTATCTAACAATGTTGTGGCATATATGTTGTGAGTGTCGGCTTTGAATTTCTTAGGGTGTCCCGACCAGTCCTTGATTAAATCAGCACAATTTTTGTCATATTGTGTGCAGTCTTGTTTGTCAAACTCCATTATGAATGCAACATTGTAACTATATTTAAAAACATGGGATAATTTATACATTACTTGTATATGCTCTGATCGAAAGGACCCAACAACAACCTTCTGTGAGTTTTAAATGATCCTGGTTGAAATGTCGATGTTTTCTAGGGCCCAACCTATCATATCGTTATATGGCATGAGCCTCGGTCATGCGGGTATTTTGTGTAGCTCTGACTGAGCTATGTCCCTGAGTTTAGTTGCATGGGTTTCAGTCACTTCGCCACCTGAATCCTCTGGGAAATTATTAAGCTCGTGCTCTAGAACATCAAACACCCGTGTCCATGATTTTACAGTATCGATGGCTCTCTGCAAGGTGTTTGACTGAACATCCATGTTCGGATTTTCACTTTCACCAGCTTCTTAGCCATCTTTCGTGGTTCCATGATATTAATGAAATCAAAACTGTGTTACCTGTTACAGGAGGATGCATGAGATTCTTAGTTGGCTAAATCTTGCTATTCTTCACAAATGAAAATGGAATTCAAACTGAAATATTCTTATTCACCTTAAATGTATCGATTTGTGAATACCTTTACCGACGATAAATTCATTTACCTTAATGAGAATATCTAGGCGACGATCTGCAATCTATATTGAAATCATTTCCGTAAATTTGTGATTAATGCCATTAATACTGGTGGTTCGCAATCAGGGACTTGGATGAAATAAGTTTGAAATTTCCCGAATCGGGAGTTCACGAAAGATTAATTATGAGATAATCTTGTTTAATATATTAATTAATCGTGTTTAACTTTAAATGTTTTCAGGTATTCAGACTTCGAGATTTTAACGGTAGCTCAAGATTGAATACCCGAAACCCGAAACTGCGAAATGATTAATTATTGGATAATCATTTTTTAGTTTTAATTAACCCCATTTAAGTTTTAAATGTTTCAGAAGTTCGAACTTCAGAAATTTCAAGATGTGATGGATGATAAACATCTAAACTTCGAAGTACGAAGTTATTAACCGTCCCTTAACCGATATTAACTTAAGTAATTTAGATTTAATATTTCGGGATTTTGCCGCTTCGTGGATTCACAATTTAGCTCATCATTATATTTCTGAAAGGCCTTTGAAAGAAAGAAAGAGTGATAACGAATTCTTTCGGGTTTCCGGGTTTTTAAAGTTATGACTTGTCGAAATGCCCGAAGCGCGAAACTCCGAAGCGACCTTTAGTGATTGGGTTATTTAATAATCAGGCATCTCCACAACTCCGAAGAGCTTGGGATCATCTGATCATTTTGAGGAACTTTCATCAACAACGATTATCCTACGTGCCTTAAGACTAGAAGTAAATTTGATTTAAACATTTGAAAATCGACTTCTGAGTCATTTCAACAAGGATGAAAATTGAGTAAGTAAATCTCAAGGCTTAGGATTTATATGTGTTCCAACACCTCCCTTGCTCCTACGTTCCACCCTCACTTCATGTGTATGTTTCGGGTTTCATATTCTTCCTTGGACTCTGCTTCTATTTTTTATCATCTGAATTAGACCACATAGACACTCTCCTTCCATTATACCTTTATGTTTATATAATATTCCAACATGTATGAATTTGAAACATTGTGTCTCTTTGTATGAACCAATGCACCTCTTCATTTAATTTAATAATAATGCTAACATTTTTCATTAATTTTTTTTTCTTTGATTCAAAAGACTTCAAATCCTTTGAAAGTTATTCATCATTAATGGAATATTTGGGTGCTAAAAGTTGTTTACTATTGTTGTAACAGTTCCTTGAACAAACCCTGATCTTGAGATGTTAATTATCTTTAATCATATTTTTAGCCCTTATGAGTTGATCTAAGTTATGGATTGACTCTTCTTATTTTGGTATCACACTTCCATATTGATCCAACACTCTACGATCAATATTTGTTGTCCATTTCTATAGGGTGCAGGAATAAATGATGACAAGGCAAGATGCACCTCAGTTTAACCAGGTAACACCTCCATATAACAATGCACAACCACCATACAACAATGTGCAACCACAATATAACCCCACACAGTATAATTAGGTACCCCACTACAACACACCATGAGAAGATCAAACTGGCTACAGAGGTGGAGGACGAGGTAGAGGAGGATTTGGAAGAGGCAGAGGTCCACTAGTGTGCCACAACTGCCGAAAACCATGACATTATGTAAGGGAATGTCCACTTTCACCCATGATATGTATGTAATATCACGTAGTAGACCATGATACAGAGGAGTGCCCAACAATTTTGGGGAAAATTCAAGAAAAGAGGAACCAAAACAATCATAATGTTCAGTGGATCTCTGCAGAATCCAGGGATGATGGAAGAAATATCAACATAGTCACACGCAAAGGAGATAAGACAGGAATTGACACAGTGAGACAAGATCCAACACCATACCAATGTGTGAAGAAGAATGTTGAACCACAGAAGTAGTTTGATGCACAGAAAGAAAAGGGGACATTCAAGGAGGATAAACAAGAGTTCCTCAAACAAGATGTTGCGTCTACATCAGTTGCGTAGTAGAATCAAAACTCTCCTATGTATGAGATGCCTTCATCAATAGACCACACCAGTGAACTAAAACCTGTAGGGAAAGTAAGTACCATAAATACTTTTCTGCAATCCCGTGTTAAGCGACTGAATGATCCATACTCTTTTAAAATTTTGCAAAATATGCTGGAAATATGTAACATAGAGGTAGAGGGGAAGTTAGAGCAAAAAGTAATCAATCACCTACATACAAGGAGGAAAAACAGGGAATTCAAACTTAATGCTAACATAGGAGATTTCAACATGGGGAATATTATATTGGACATAGGCTCTGAAGTACATGTGTTACCCAAGAAGACATGACAGTGTATGGGAGAGCCCACACTAGGCTATTCACATGTTCATTTGAAGTTAGTGAATCGACACAGAGTTATACCAATTGGAAGGCTTAAAGGTGTGACAATAGATCTGGATGGAGTGCACACTAAGGCAGACTTGGAAGTAATAGAGATAGTAGATGGAACAACACCTTATCCAACATTGCTTGGCTTGGATTGGGCATTTGACAACCAGGCCATAATTAATTTGAAGAAAAGGAAGATGGCATTTGAATAAGGAGAATACAGAGTCATTGTGCCATTAGATCCATCAGAAGGGGAAAGGTTTGTAGATCCCACTTGCTTAGATCTCGAGGACATAAACCAGTTGTACAGAACCACCACGCGTGAAGAAGATTATGGTAACCCAACTACAGATGGGGTACTCAGCTGGAGTTGCATCACATCACGTGATTCTGACTCAAATACAGGTTTGGAGAATTGACAACATAGATTACATGAAATATCCACAAGAAGGTTCGCAAATATAGACTGCGCAGTAAGATGGGTCAGTACCGAGATAGGAGAACCTACCAGTTTTCATGGCATAAACGAGTTAGATGAATTTTTGACCAAATATGAAGAAGAACTATTAGAGAATGATAGGCTCTTATCCCTAGACATTACACTCAAGGAAACACCTACAAGATGGTGGGGTGCGCACAAAGAAACAGTTAAGGACTGGTACCAATGTAAGTGACTACTGCGCATTATATTTGACGCAGAGTAGAGGAGAAATAATATGTAGAGATATGATGGACAAGGGACACCAAAAAAACATTTGGAGAAGTGTAGGACACAATGGAGGATGACACCACTAGAGGAATGGCCTCATCATTTCATCCACACATTAGAAGGAATCCTAGAAAATTGGTATGTAGATTAGGAGATGCACATAGGCACTGCAGAATGAACAACATTACACCATAATTTTATAGTAACCTTCTCATTTGAACATGAGAACCCTGGCATTGACTCAACACTAAAGTAGATAAAATGGGTCATATTTATTGACAAACAAGAGGTTGAACTGATGACAAAATATCAGCAACAGAACATGCAGACAGTCAAAGAACTATTGTCATGCTACCATGTGGAAGAAGAAGCACCAGATGAAGATGAACCGCACAATATTCAGATTACAGAAATCGAAGGAGAAAGAGAGGTGGTAGGTCCATGTTACACATTATTTTGGTCATTCTAATGATGATATCACAGACATGTGTATAGGCTCCCAACATGACTTTTTCCTAAGAAAAGCAACTTCTTTTCTCCTCTACAAGGCTTCTTTTTAGAAAGGGTCCGCATGCTGCCCATACTACATAGTGCGAAAATCTATCATTTATGCAAGCTTCTCTATGGCTGGCCCACGGGATTTTCACAGGCTGCTACATAGGCAGGGTGCGACAGTGTTCCAAATCTAAAAGAGGAAAGAGGTTTCACAAAGTTTCTAGAAGAGAAATCTTCTAGAATGTGAGGTGGTGTTCGTATGGTTGCGATCCTACTGGTTTCTATGATTTGGTGGGATCATCCTCATCCTTTTAACCACTTCACCTTCTCCTATATAATCATGGGCTTCTCATGGAAAAGGTTAAGCAAGAAGAAGTAAGATTAAGCAGAGAATTGATGAAGGAATATAATGAAGACTGTGTGAAGAATCATGTTCTTACTATTGCTTGAGGCCTCCATTTGTCCATCAAGATTTTGTGGATTATCTTCATGTGAATTTAAGAGCAAGTGTATGTGTGTGTTGGAACAAAGGACCACTAAAAGGGAACTTGCAACATCAAGAAAATTTGGTTGTATCTTCTACTTTTCATTAATATAATACGACAACATGTCTCTTTCCCATAAAATGATTAGTGTTTTATTACATGACTCCTTGATCAGATGTTTAGGTTGTCATTGAATTCTACTAGCATTGCTTTCACGTTGATTGGTTTGTGTTGTCGCAGATTTGATTCTACAAGAGCACCGGAGCAAAGCAGGGACAACAAAGATATAAGGAAGAGATTCATAAGGTATGCTATCTATTCCTTCTTTGATAGAAAACTCAATGATCATAACCAAGGGAAAACGTCTTGTTCCGTCTTGTTTTGTTCTGGATCCAAGTGGATCTAGGGGGATCAGTTCATGTCCGCATCTACCGATTTACCCAATAAGAAAATTGGCGACTCTACTGGGGAAGACAACTTGATTGCGGTTTTTTGTTGGCCATTTTCTTTTGACCTATTATTTTTACTTGATATCAATCTTTGAGTCTTTGGGAGACCCATTCACTCTCCCTCGGTTTAAAAGTCCACCTAGATGTTTTTCCTTTTTCCCCAAATTTCTTGATTTTTCAAACACGTCTGCATTGTACCTTATAGATAGCCTACGAAAACCATTCATTTCTGCACCCTGGTGGTTTGTTTCAGCATGGGATTTTTTCACCCTGCATGTTTCTGGCTTGCGAAAATCATTCATTTCTGCACTGTGTTATATTACCCGCCTACGACGGCGTTTGAATTTTTTTTTGGTTTGGGTTTTAGCCTCTACTGTTGTCCAATTTTTCTTTAGTCAGCTAGACAAGGATTTTTAATGCCAATTCTTGAATTATTTTGATTGTTCCAGCTTGGTCTTGATTGGTTTCGGAGATCGAACACCTCTCTTTGGATTTTTTTTTTCAATCTTTGTTTTTTATTTTTATCGACAAGGATATAATCTCTGGACTTGCGTCCGAGTGCTTGCTTGATTAAAGATCTTGGTTTGGATTTGGATTTGTAGGTTGGTTACATCTTTTGGATTGCTTAATGATCAGAAAAACATTTCTTATTCATATTTGAAGAGACATTTTCTTGTCCATTTTTATTTTTATCTCCATTGAAAGATCGATTTGGGTGTTTGTTGAGTGCTTTATTTTCATTTATTGCTTATCCTTTCTTAGTTCCATCCCTGTTTTGGTTTCTCGAAAGGAAAAAATTAAAGTCTTTTTAGTCTTTTAGGTAATCATTTATACAGAAAATATTGGCATTTGAAATGTTGAAAGAGAACGAATAGTGAAATTACATTGTTGATGATTGTTTGGTACTACATTCAAAGAAAGGAATTGTACATCGTAGTTTGCATTGTTCTAGAAAAATACTTTCTCCCTACTGTAGATAGAATTCATCGAACAAAAGTTTGCATCATTTATTTCTATTTGCACGTTATTGGGTCAAAGTCTTACACAACATTGGTTTCATTCCTGTCTCCCTCTTGAGTAACAACAACCTTTAATAATATTGCGCAAATCTAAAACTTAACTAGTAACTTTTTCTAGGGTTCTTTTGCACCAACATTATCTAGGCTAGATCTTTGGAATAGGCAATGAGACACACTCTCCAAAGCACAAAAAACACAATAGTATCTTTTGATAGGGAGTGTTCAAATCCATTTGCAACATTTTGTCCTTGGAAGCCCTTCTCACACAAGGGTCAAATCTGAGGTCACATTGAGATTGGTAGAGTTACTCACCCTGTTTTGTTGGTCTAAGTGTAGAGATTGCATGTATTATAGGGGTCGCTTGAAGGTATACCGACAATGATGAGTGGAAGCCTCTCGAGTTGATTTTGGGCTCGATACCCTGGCCTTGCATGTGGATCGGATTGTCGATTATTTCCCTAGGCATCACTGTTGTTTGTGGTAACTTTAGTATCCTATCTTCTTAGGGTCTTACACAAGGTGATTGTGGAGGGGAAAGTCTCCACGATACCTGGAATCAACATTGGCCAGAATCACTTGGGCTCCTTGGAGGGCATACCTACGATTATGTGTGGGAGCTTGCACCAAGGTGTAAATCCGTTAAGCAGGTTGTCAACGTAACTTTTCCACTCTAGCCCATCCCCTTCTTGTATTGACTTTGCGACGTTGGATTTCATCACCAACTAGTGACTTCGGAATAGGAAGGTTTTGTTTGCTTGGTTTTGATTCTTAGATTCTACTAGTGAATGTTGTTTGTTAACATAGTTGGCCATAGATTTTTCTGTAGAATTTTTGGTTAAACCAACATTGACCCTCCACATCGTTCACGTAGGATGCAAGGAATATCTCCGGAAGATACGGAGGTTTCTCAAACCTTGCCTCCTATCCCACTAGAGGATTCTCCTCAACAAAGTGAGATCCAAGACCATGTACCTTCACAGCCAGAAAGAACCGATTCTATAGAGATATTTCAAATTGTTTATGACCCTCTATAAGCTTTCTTCCTACCTCCTAGATATGAGAGACGTATTCTCCGACTCAATTCGTCCGAAGAACTTGTTATCTACACTTCTGGATTACCTCCCGAAATTGTCGCCAACCTTAACAAAGATCCTTATTTGACCACTGACATAGCTCAGACTCCGAATTATAGAAGGAACCCTCCTACCTTAGAGACAGGAGTTGAAATACCTACCACTTATGAACCACTTGAAACATATTACACGTTTACGATACCTTTAGATCACTTTAACAATACAACATGCTATTATTTTCCCGGTTCAGAAGCATTGTCAGCTGGTTCCATTTCAACCATCCCTCTTTAGTAGGCGCATTCCACGATGGTCCCAAATACTACAATTATTTTCACCAGGAATACAGTGGCTAGCCAAACACCTATTGGCACACCACTTTTACCTAGTTAGATCCCATCACTTCCTCTTGGGTATAATGCGTTGAATGCTTCTATTCCCATTCCTACCCAAGTTCCATCCAGAACTCCTGGAGTCTTTACTCCTCCCAGGCACAATACTGTTGCCGATTTTATTCTGACACTTCCCCAACCCCCCTTGGAGGGTCTTATCCCCACCTCTCACCGGCAGATCCGATCCTAGTGGCATTACTCAGTCTTTCACACCTAATTATCAGGTTCCTGTTGGTAGAGAATTTAATCCTGGGGGCCAATTTCAACCCCCGCTTGGAGGTCAAACCCCAATGGGGACACAACCTCTATTCGAAGGACAACCCCCACCCACCCCACCCTATGGACAAAACATCCAGACAACTTTAGCTTAGTATTGGAACTTTCTTACCCAGGGTAATACTCAATCGATTGGGGGCCAACAACCTCAAGTCACCTCTTTCATACCCCCTGGTACGAGACAACCTTACCCCGAGACCTCCAATCCCATTTTGGGTTTGAACGTTCCGTCTACTATCCCTTTCCAAGGGAATGTACCTAATCAGTACAACCCCACGGGATACCTGCCACCACACCAACAACTGAATCTTCCCGGATCTTCGCATTATATGCAAACTGCTTACGGTCCTACTGGTACACCAATGGGCCTTCCTCCCCAAAGCCACCAGTACCCTCATGTGAATAGACAGTTACCCTTTTTGGCAACTTTGGACCTCCCCGACCTGTCTAGAATTTTGAATGACCCTATCTGTCACTCCCCTCATTGGTCTGTCATACCAACCAAACTACCACCCGACATTCCTAAGTTCAATGGTAAACCAGGATAGGACCCGAACAATCATGTCATGACATTCCACCTTTGGTGTTCATCCAACTCTTTGATGGATGACTCCATTCGGTCACATCTTTTTCAACGAACTCTCACAGGTTCATCAGCGAAGTGGTATATAGAATTACCACGAGGATTCTTCACCGATTTCAATACCCTAGCTATGTCTTTCCTCACTCACTACCAGTTTCCAATCCATTATGAAACATGAACCGAGATTTTGAGTTCTTTCAAGCAAAGTAAAACCACTCATATCTCTGATCACATTCATGAGTGGAGATGAAGATGATGTCTAATCAAACTCGATCTTCCCGATCAGTTATTGGCATAATGGTTCACAAAATCCTTCGTGAATGACATATCTAAAGACATTTCTATGGGCGACATTGTCACAGAAGAACAGGCAATCAGTCGTGCCCAATATCTTGATCTCATTTATTCACAAATGGGTACTCTTTACGATTTGCTCCATGATGCACCTCGTCCTTCTACCACAACCACCTCAAAAACCCCAACATATTCTCATGCCACTAATGGTGTGATAGGTACTTTCCATGCTCAACCTCAATCTGCACAGGCCTCTCACACCACGGCCAAATCCCATGCTTCTAATGTTCAAATTGCTCCAACACCCACCCCTCCCACCGGTAAAACTTCATAAGTGAATGACGTTCAATCGATTCCTACCGGTAAGAATAAATCCAAAAAAGGGAAGGGTAGGAATAAGGAGGATAAAAATAACAATCCACAATCCGACAAGGCCAAGACACAACCTGCTGATGATAAGGATAAATGCAAAACTTGCTATCCTTTCCTTATCTGTGGTGATGATCACTACACGAAGGATTGTCTGAGACATGTTGAGGTCACGAAGTTCCTCTAAGGGACCCCAAAACCTCCTACACCTGTCGTCTTGTCTCAACCCTTCCCTTCTCAACAACAGGCTCAATTGGTCATCCATGATCAACATTCTTCCTCCACTACCTCCTATGTACTTATGTGTAATTATGATTCAAAGAAGAATGACATCACACTTACCACTCGTGCCAAAGATTACTCTTCCTCTAAGGAGAAAGTTGACGATATACCACCTTCGTTGGTTCAACAATCTCCCTCGACTCCAACTTTCAATGGTCCTCTTCATCTTGAACGACCGAGCCCCGATACAGTCCTTCTCCCTCCTCCTAAGGGCGTGGTTCAGAAGTATACCTTCAATCCCCATGCATGTGTTTCCCATAACTACAATATCATAGAAGATCTGGCACAAGCACCGTCTGCGATGTCAGCACTCAAAGTCCTTTAGAGTTGTCCTACAGAACGAAAGACACTATTGAAATCTATCAGTGGAATCAACCCTACGGATACGAATTTAATAATCTTTGACTTGGAAGATCACATTCCAAGGTTACCTCCTCAGCTCATGTTTCAAATACAAGTTGTTGTTTCCGACAAGAACATTTGTAGAACAGTTATTGACGAAGGTGCCTCGACGTGTGTCATGTCTATCGCCTGCTGGAAAGCCATTGGATCTCCTTCCTTAACTGAATCACACAACACGCTCAAAGCCTTTAATGGCTCTGGATTCAAACCCTACGATGTTCTCACTTTGTTTCCTATTACATTATAATGAAAAACGGTCAACGTTGAAGTTGAGGTCTTTGACACACCTGTTGATTACAACATCTTACTTGGTCATAGCTGGATCGATTCCATGCATGCAGTCGTGTCTACTCTTTTTCGTATCATGCATTTTCCACATCAGGGGAAAGTCATTAAAGTAGACCAACTAGTCGTATTTAACTCTGATACATGTACCATCAACGTACCTTTCATTGCCAAGACACCCCCTGGGTATGATAATGTCGGTGTGGTTCCACTCTGATGGGTACATTTCCAATCCCACCACCTGACATTCTCCCTCCTTTGGTTGCCTCAATTAACATGATCTCCACCTGCATCCACAAAACGCTTGCATCTTCTGACCCATGGATAGTACCTAAACCCGGTGATTATCTTCACTATGATGACCAGATGCCTTTAACTCCAATTGAATCTGCCTACCAAGCCATTCGATCGACTGACCTTTCTAATCCCTCTCTCGGTGATTTGTCTCCTGATCCGTTTCACGTTATTTTTTCCATGGATGAGATGATTATGTCAATTATGTCGATGGAAGATTCGCCTTGGGATGATGGACATCATCATTCCATTCACGTTATCGAACAACACACCATTGAGAGTTACCAACAGATCTCGACTCCGTTGACTGTTGTCGTTATTTCTTCGGTTCCTGAATCCACACACAATGTGTTATACGAAGGGAATTTAAGTAACATTTCACCCACCATCCCTCTCGACATATCTATTAAAACTGAAGTTTTCAAAAATGTCCACATCGAAAATTCATGTTCCACCGATGAGGTTGTCACGTATAAGTCACTTTTCTAAGAATTTCATGACATCTTCACATGGAGCTACGAAGAGATGCTAGGTATTGACCCTGGTATTGTTGTACATGAAATTAAGACCTACCCGAACGCTAAACCTATCCACCAGAGACTTTGCCCGGTCCACCACCGTTAAGCAGTTGCTATCAAGCTTGAAGTCAAAAAACTTCTTAAAGCCGACTTTATTTATCCAGTGGCTTTGACTGATTGGGTATCCAATCTAGTTTCGGTCAATAAGAAACAAGGTACGATCCATGTCTGTGTTGATTATAGGGATATCAACAAAGCTTGTCCTAAGGACAAATTTCCTACCCCCTTTGTTGACCAAATCGTCGATGATTGCACCGGAAGTGAAATATTCTCTTTGATGGATGATTTCTCCAGATATAATCAAATTAATATCTTACCCTCGGATCAACACAAAACTGCTTTCATTTGTCCTTGGGGCACTTTTGCCTACCAGAAACTACCCTTCGGTTTGAAAAATGTCGGTGCAACGTTTCAATGTGCTATGTCTTATGCTTTCCATGATATTAAGCACATTGTACAACCATATTTAGATGACCTACCAACACATTCCATGCATTGTAGTGATCATTCGGCCCACCTCCGAGCCATTTTCTTTCACTGTCGGTTCTATCGTATACGCTTAAACCCACACAAATGTGTCTTTTGTGTGGAGTCTGATTGACTCTTGGGTTTTATTGTGTCATTCCAAGGGATCAAGGTAGATCCTTTGAAGGTTGAGGTGATTCTCAACATCCCTCCTCCTTCTTCACTTCGCCAGCTACAAAGTTTGCAAGGGAAGGCAAACTTTCTACGTCATTTTATCCCAAACTACACTGAGTTAACACTCGGATTTACTCGACTATTAAAGAAAGGATCTGAATTTGTATGGGACACCACTGCCAACAAATCCTTTGACGCTTTGAAATTGACTTTAACCTGTACCCCCACTACTTTTCCTGCCCGATTATAGTCGATATTATTTCCTTTATCTCGTTGCTTCGGACTCGACCATCGCCATGGTTCTGGTCCAAGAAGACGATTTACACGACGAGCATGTCATTTATTTTTTGAGTTAGAGTCTCACGACTACTGAAGCCAAGTACTTACATGTTGAAAAACTAGCCTTGGCAGCTGTTCAAGTTGTCCAACGTTTCCGTCACTATATTCTATTACACAAGACCATTGTAATTTCAGATTGCAACCCTATGCAACACATTCTTACACGTCAATTTCTAGGGGGAAAATACTCCAAATGGATAGTGATTCTCTAGGAGTTTGACTTAGAATCAGAACGTGCTAAGTCTAAGAAATCCGTGGTGTTCGCTGAACTAATATGTGACCTTCCCTTCGTTGAGAGAGAAAAAGTGGCAGAGGATTCCTTACCCGACGAATCCATTTTTCTGATCAGTTCTGATGATGCTTGGTATGGAGATATTATTATTTATCTCCAGACTCAAGCTTTTTGGCCAAACCTCTCTAGTACAGACCATTGTCGCATCCGATATCAAGCCCATCAATACATCATTCTTGGTGACACTCTTTATCGTCGGGGTGTTGACACTATCTTACGTCGCTGTCTCACCTTTGATGAGGCCGAGAAAGATTTGAATGACTGCCACTCTGGAGCATGTGGCAGTCATATGTCTGGGTATGACACTGCCCAAAATATCTTGCAAGTTGGGTACTTCTGGCCTTATTTATTTAAATATTGTATAACTACCATCCATAAATTCCATGCTTTCCAAACATACAACCATAAGATCAGATCTTATCCCGCTCCTTTACACCCTGTAGTTTTTGTTGGACCTTTCGCTAAATGGGGTATCGATTTCATGACTTGTAAACCTCACTCGGTTGGGGGGCATGGATACATTATCGTAGCCATGGATTATTTCACGAAATGGGCTGAGGCGATGCCTACATTTGACAATACATGAAAAACTACAACTCTATTCACATTCAATCACATCATTACACGATTTGGAATCCCACAGTCTATCATCACTAATCATGGTAGCCACTTTTGGAACTTCATGATGTATGAGCTCACAGAAAAGTTGGGTCTTCGACATGAAAACTCAACCCCCTACTACCCATGGGCCAATAGCCAAGTTGAAGCAATCAACAAGGTTCTTATCACCATGCTTCGACGAATTATATGAATTCACAAAACGAGTTGGCACACGATGTTGTTTTCAATGTTATGGGCTTATCGGACATCCGTGAAGTCTTCCACGGGGTTTACACATTTCCAAATAGTGTATGGTTTAGAAGTTGTCTTACCGATTGAATGTGAGATCCCATCGTTAAAACTAGCCGTTGAACTTCTTCCAAACACCTCTTCTGAAGAAGAACGTCTGTTGTATCTTATGCAATTGGATGAATTCCATCGAGATTCCACCCTAGTTATTGAAATCCAGAAGAAACACGTCAAGGCCCAATACGAAAAACATGTCAAACCCCGTGTTTTCTCTGAGGGTGATCTAGTTCTTCTCTATGAACAAGATCGTGATTTGCTAGGTGCCGAAAAATTTGAAGCTATGTGGCGAGGCCCTTATATCGCCAAACGAGTGTTGGAGAAGGGAGCCTACAAGTTAGTAGATTATGATGGCATTCCTTTGAGTGAACCCAGAAATGGGCTTTACTTAAAGAAGTACTATGCTTAGACTATCTTTGCATGAGTGCTTGTATTTTACTGTATCATATTGTTGTGTGCTACGTTTGTGTGTTTTTTCATTATTTGGTTTCTACCCTTGACCACTTATCTTGCGTTGTGCTTGGTTTTCAGATGTCGGAGTCTTCGCTACCCTACCTTGGCTTTGCCGATGGCGCTAGTCGTAGCACTCAGAACCTAGCTTCTGCTGCATGGGCAATCTATGCACCCACAAACGAATTTATCAGTCTACATGGTGTTTTCCTCGGTCGTGCAACCAATAATATAGTAGAGTATAGCACCGTCATCGAATTGTTGACTGATGTTATCTCACTTGGGATTCATCGTCTGGTTATACGACTTGATTCATAGCTAGTAGTGCTACAGTTAAATAATGTCTATGCTATTCGAAGTCCTACTTTGTTACGGGTATATTTACAAATTCGCCTCTTGGAACGTTATTTTGATTATATCGAGTATCATCACATTCCTAGATGTCTAAATACATTAACTGATGAATTAGCTAATTATGTGTTAGATAGACATCTGAGACATTTATAAATACAATCACACATCACATGTATTATACAAATAAAAATAAGCCGGTAGAAGCCTCATGTCAAAAGTTTTTTACAAAAAGATCATTTTTCGTCCGAAGACCAAAATATAAAAAATGAAGCTCATAGCTTCTACAAAATGGCATCATGGATGTTTCTCTCGGTAAAACACTACTGCTCGCGCTACCCTAYGGAGAAATTGTCTCAATGGACCAGCCATGCCTACAGTATGGCGCTGGAAACACCTCAGGACCTCACCAATCGACATATCTGGGATCCATGCAATCAAACCCTTTAGATTCTGCTCGATTGCTTTGTAKTCATCTGCATCCCATCTTGCTACTACCGCTGCTTCCCATAGCCTCTGGATAGGGGATGTACCCGTGGGTCAGGATGGCTCTACATTTGTATAGTCAGGATATTTTTGATTAGTCATTGGATTGAAAAACACATAAAAATATTTAATATTTTGAAAAAAATTACAAAAACACTATAAAAGCAAAATGTATTTCTTTCCTAGTTCCCCCCACTGAGAACCCTCAGGTAGCACTAAGTCAGGATCATTGCGAAAATCCAGCCTGGCATATGCATAGTCATCGATCATCAATATCTGGGGCTCCAGCCAATTGAAAAATGTGTCATTATATCTAATAATGGGGCATGACACATGTCGGGACATGAGATCACACCACCGCTTCATCCGCAGATCTCGTGGCACTAGTATATTCCAATCTACCTGTAAGAGAAAGTGAGGTACTCTTTCTAGGAAGAAAGATACCAAAATGGATATGTACCCAAACTGTTTCAAATCCCCGTTCTTGCTCTTGGTCAATTGACTCTTCATACTACGGAGAAGCCCATAACACCAGTTGAACACATGAGGTTCCGTGCATTCTATCACATACTGAAAATAACTCTGCAGAACCATGTGTGGAGAAGCACTCCCTGCCATTCATGCAATGGTGAAAATTATGGTTCTCAGGGTCAGATCATGAACCCCTCTGATATCCACCTTACCCTTGCGTCGCTCGGCATCGGGTTCACAATAGAGTCTGATGTGTTCACTCATCGGTAAACCCCCACCTCGACCTCCTGTTAAGGTCACTTTCACCCCATGATGGGACAACCCTGTCAAGAAGTAGATGTCTTCGATGTCCAGGGAGAGCACATGAACACCCACATGGAATACTTGTTGGTCCACATCTCACATACAAACCAAATATTCCAACAGTCTCAATTGGGATCTCATGCCCTGGATCTTGAAGAATTTTAATAAACCACACTGTCGTAGGGAATTTATGGTGCCCAGATCATTTAAAGCCATTGCATCATCATCTTCATGCTCTCTTTCTCTCCACTTCAACATCTTTGCAATCAAAATACCTGCATGGAGATGAAAGAAAGAAGTTAACACCTTCAATTATAATGATTTGGAATTCTTTTTGGTCTACCGTATCTTTTTATTTTGGGTTTTATGCCGTCGCGACTGGGCTTTGGTTACAGAGCGTGGTTTCTACAGGTGAAATGTTAGGCGCTTGTGAAAATCCTTGATTTCCGCAGGTCTCGATATAGGGCACCTGCGGCGGCCCCAACACGCGCCTATGGTCCAAAAATTCACCCAAAAATTCATCTTTTAACTGATTAAAATGAATTTTAAACCATTAAAAAGGGAGAAGACGAGGTACTTACTGTTTCGACGTAGACCGTTTGCCAAATGATCACTCGAGCTCTCCACAATCAACCGCTGAAATATGAGGTGAAAAAGGGGTTTTGGAAAAAGTTTTTGGCCAAATACAAATGAAATAGTGAAAAAGAGTTCTTACCCCTATTTATCTCATTTTTTACTTTTTCTAAATATATTTTATATATTTTCTCAAAAACCTAATGGTCTCGTGAGTGTTGTTTCTCGCATATTGGCAAACTAGGGTTCCGAACAATGAAGTATGGACACTTTTTTTGCGATTTGTTTGTCTTTTTCGTCACATGCAAGATTACTTTTTAGGGTTTTTTAGAAAAACCTCGAGCTTAGTCTTTGTTCATTCTCGTGCTCGAAAAATGATGAGAATGTAACTGAGTATACTTTTGTCATCTTTTCGTATTCGTCATGGTAACATGAAAATAACGAAACTTACCGAGTAATATTTAAGCTCTTTTCACACTCCTTAAAAATGAAAAGATTGTCGAGCGACCTTGTTATGTTCACATTCGTAAAAGTATTTGAATAAGACATTCGACAAGCGATAGTTTATCCCTTTTTCGGTCCTGTCGAACTATTTTACGAAAAAGGAACTGAGAGAGTTCTCTTTTAAGTGTTTTTCTAGACTCTATAAACATGAAAAACCTTTGAGTTTTCTATCTTTGGACTCATTAAACAAACATCGACAGACTCATACGGGACCGAACCACTCCTTCTTAGGGTTCATTAAAAATACTCCAAGGGACTCGTCTAAAGGATGAGCTTACATCAACAAGCATATGTTATCCTCCTCAAGGTTGCATAAAAATAAAGAGGTACTCGCCAGAAATGGTGGGGGGAAATTTGGGAAAGAGATGTGTCTCTATATTTGTGTTAGTAGTAGTAAGCATCACTCTTGAACATGGCACCTCCTTTATCATTTGAATCCGGGTTGGGAAATCCATTTGCCTCTCGTCTGACTTTTTGCAAGTTCATATCTTGGGTCATATTTGAGTCAATGCTGCCAAGCCCAGTGTCATGCCATCCATATGTTCAAGAGAAGTTCAACCAACCCCTCTATTGAGTCAGCCATATGCAATTGTCAATTCATATCATGTTGGCCTTCCTTATGTCTGTTACAAATCATATTCGTACTTTTCTCTACCCTAAATATGTTACTAGTTTCGTGTCATTTGATGGGGGATACATCAAGGCCCTCCTGTGACGAGTCTTTTCCTATTGACTTTAGCTCATTATCTAGGAACAAGACTTAGAAACTATTTAGTGCCTTGGAGCTTGCATGCCTCAATGGTGGGTTTCTTCTCTTTCGACAATGCATTTACATCATTGATCCCTGATCGAGAGATTCCATCGAGTGTTCCACCTCAACTCATCTATTCACACTCATTGGATTGTACTATTGTACCTTGGGGGTCATTGACATCAATGGTGATTTCCCTCGCACTTGTTAACGGTTTTCATTAATGACCGGTAATCGAGTGGTTTCTAACTATGTTCGACTTCAACACCTATAATCACATGGCTAGATTCATATTAACGGATTATGAGATTGAAGACCCTGGACCTCATCATTTTTTGATCCAGGTTGCGATGGAGTACTTGTGATTTGAATTGGGGCATAGATCCACTTTGTATGTTTTGTGGCTATGTCTATATCTAAGTCTTTCCAATACATAGATCCATGGTGTATTCCTGGTGGCTATGTAAAATATTGATGACATGGATCCACAGTGTATAATTGGTGGCCATGACCTATGATTTCAATTATTTGTAGTCTGGACATGGGAATTCCTACTTCTGACATGGTATAATATTGTGAGGATGCTTGATTGTTTGCAGGTTCCTAATTGGTGCGCTCCTTGTTCCTGACACACACGCATTTCTACAAAGTATTTCGGTTTTCATGAGTTCCAGCCTCATACTTTGGGGGGAATTCTGTTACACATTATTTTGGTCATTCTAATGATGATATCACATACATGTGTACAGGCTCCCAACATGACTTTTTTCCTGAGAAAAGAAACTTCTTTTCTCCTCTACAACGCTGCTTTTTAGAAAGGGTCTACAGGCTTCCCATACTACATAGTGCGGAAATCTATCATTTCCACAGGCTACTCTATGGATGGCCCGTGGGATTTTCGCAGGCTGCTACATAGGCAGGGTGCGGCGATGTTCCAAAGATAAAAGAGGAAAGCGGTTTCATGAAGTTTCTAGAAGGGGAATCTTCTAGAATGTGAGGTGGCGTCCGTATGGTTGTGATCCTACTGGTTTCTCTGATTTGGTGGGATCAACCTCATCCTTTTAACCACTTCACCTTCTCCTATATAATCATGGGCTTCTCATGGAAAAGGTTAAGCAAGAAGAAGTAAGATTAAGCAAAGAATTGAAGAAAGAATAGGTTGAAGACTGTGTGAAGAATCCTGTTCTTACTGATGCTTGAGGCCTCCATTTATCCATCAAGCTTTTGTGGATTATCTTCATGTGAATTTAAGAGCAAGTGTATGTGTGTGTTGGAACAAAGGACCACTAAAAGGGAACTTGCAACATCAAGGCAATTCAGTTGTATCTTCTACTTTTCATTAATATAATACCGTGGCATGTCTCTTTCCCATAACATGATTAGTGTTTTATTACATGACTCTTTGATCACATGTTTAGGTTGTCATTAAATTATACTATCATTGCTTTCATGTTGGTTGGTTTGTGTTGTCACAGATTTGATTCTACAAGATCATCGAAGCGAAGTAGGGACAACAAAGATATAAGGAAGCGATTCATAAGGTATGTTATATATTCCTTCTTTGATAGTGAACTCAATGATCATAACCTAGGGAAAGCGTCTTGTTCCGTCTTGTTTTTTCTAGATCGAGGTGGATCTAGGGGGATCAGTTCATGCTTGCATCTACCAATTTACCCAATAATAGTCCATCTTTGGAATTAGAAGTATTTGTTGCACCAATTAAGGTGAATAAATTCAACATTGGGACCACTTATAATCATAAAATGGAAAGTATTGGGGACTATTGGGATGAACAAACAGTGGAACTAATAACAGAGTTACTACACAAGTACAATGACATGTTCCCAACAACCTTTACAGAGATGAAAGACATAGAAGGAGAACTAGGAGAGATGAAGATACCTCTCAAAACTCAGGAAAGACCTATCAAAGAGAGACCTTATAGACTGGATCCAATATATAAGAAAAAAATGAAGGCTGATATTGACAGAATGTTGGAAGCTGGTATCGTAGAACCAATAGAGGAATTTGAATGGATAATTTTTATGGTAGTACAAGAGAAGAAACAAGGGGGGATAAGGATCTGTTTAGATTCCATAAAATTGAATGATCCTTGCTTAAATGACCCTTTTCCCACCCCTTTCATAGATGAGGTATTAGAGAATGTGGGAGGCTAGGAAGCATACTCATTTACATATGGATTCTCAGGCTACCATCAGATCAAGATAGCTATAGAAGACAGGTATAAGACTACTTTTGCTACAAAATGGGGATCCTACCAGTAGACAGTCATGCCTTTTGGGCTGAAGAATGCACCAGCCATATTTTCAAGAGTAGTCATAGCTACTTTTAAGGAATTCATATATTAGTTTTTAGAAGTATATCTGGATGAATGGACTATATATAGTCTGTTAAAAGACCATGTAGAATTTTTAAGGCTGATGTTGGAAAGATGTAGGTAGTGTCAGATATCATTGAGTATCAAGAAGTGCATTTTTGGGATACCTTTTGGAATATTGTTGGAACATATAGTCTGTAAACAAGCGTTACTAGTGGATCTTGCTAAGATTGTAGTCATTGTCAATTTACCACTACCACAATCAATGCACTAATTGAGAGCAACACTCAGACATACATGCTATTATAGAAAATTCATAAATGGGTATGTGTAGATTACTATGCCAATGGAAAAATTGCTAAAGAAGGATATCATATTTCAGTGGAATGAGGAATTTCAACAAGGGTTGGACACTTTAAAAGAAAATATGGCCACAACACCTATCCTAGTATTCCTATACTAGGAAAATACTTTTCATGTGCATGTAGATGCATCAGCCATAACACTTGTAGCAATTTTGGTGCATATCGGAGCACGAGATTTAGACCAACCTATAGCCTTTGCAAGCAGAAAATTGTCAGAATCAAAGCAGAACTATAATACCATAGAAAGAGAAGGCTTAGCCATGGTATATGCACATCATAAATTCAGGCATTATTTGTTGGGAAAGCACTTTAAGATGTTCACAGATCATTATGCCCTAAAATATTTAGTCGACAGGCTAGTGTTGGGGGGGGGGGAGCGGATCTGTAGATGGATGTTGTTATTTCAAGAATTTGATTTTGAAGTAATAGTCAAACCATGGAATTTGAATGCATGACCTAATCATCTATCAAGGGTCACTAATGGAGAGGAACCTACCAACTTGGAAGACAACTTACTTGATGCGTAGTTGTTTTCAATACATATAACCGATGAATATTTTGTTGATATTATTGAATACTTAAGGATAGGGATTGTGCCATGGGAATTTAACATTGCACAAAATAAAAATCAATTAGCGAGAGCTGCAGAATATCAACTGATTGCAGGACACTTATATAAAATGGGCGTAGATAAAATTTTGAGAAGGTGTGTATTAGAGCATGAAAGGCCCAGAATTTTGGCAGAAGCTCATGAGGGAATAGATGGAGGACATTATGTAGTAAAAGCTACCACGTGAAAGGTATTACACGTAGGACTATGGTGGCCAACAATCCATAGAGATGCCAAGGAATATTTTCAGACATGTGATTTCTGTCAGAGGGTTAGAAAACCCAATAGAAGGGATGAGATGCCCCTGAAACCACAAATAAATTTGCAGGTATTTGGCAAATGGGAAATAGACTTTGTTGGGCCAATCCATCCACTAGAAAAAAGATCAGGAGAAAGATACATCATTACTGTGACAAAATACTTAACAAGATGGGCAGAAGCAACACTAGTCAAATATTACAGTGCAAAGACAACATCATATTTCTTGTTTGAGCAAGTGATCACCATATTTGGATGTCCAAGAATTTTGATGACTGATCAAGGTACTCACTTTATCAACATTACTATCAGGTCTATGACTGAGGAGTTTGAAGTCTATCACTAGAAGAGTACACCTTACCATCCTCAGGAAAACAGAACAATAGAAGCCTTTAATAAGACATTGGAGAATGCTCTGACAAAGATCTACAATGTCAACAGGGTTGTTTGGGATTTGAATATACCAACAGTACTATGGGCATATAGGACTACATGCAAGAAGTTGATAGGATAGACACCATTTAGATTGGTGTATGGGCAAGAAGCAATAGTACCATTAGAATTTCTAGTACCCAGTTTGTGCGTAGCAACAATTACCAATATGACAGAAAGAGGCACAATGAAGGAGAGGTTGAATCAACTAATGGAAATGGAAGAGGATACACTACAACAAATACCTGTGATTTTCTCCCTTTTTTTCTTCCAAAGATGGTTTTAGTGTATTTTTCTTCAATTTTTTGAACAAGTCAACATTGTTTATCAGGATGGAGCTATTCATGGAGTTTTTTGCCCCAAACACAAAATTTAGGCGCTAAAAGCGCCAGAAATTTCTCCCCATTTAGCATCGGAAATTGCTCCCCATTTAGCATCGGAAATTTCTCCCCATTTAGCATCGGAAATTGCTCCCCATTTAGCATTGGAAATTGTGCCCCAGTTAGCGCCATAAATAGCACCCCATTTATCGCCAAAAATTGCGCCCCGTTTAGTGCCTAATTTAGAACCCTAGTTAGCGCCAAAAATTGCACCAAAAGTAGCGTCAGATGTATCCAGATTATCCTAAATAGTTAATTAGTTGAGGTGCTGGGGGTTAAGTGGATAGGGGCTTTGAGGATTTAGGGATTTGGGGTACAAGGATTAAGGTTTAATGGATTAGGGGTTAGGGTTTAAGGTATTAAGGGTCAAGAGCTAATGGATTTGGCACTTACAGGTTAGGTAGTTTAATTGTTAATGGAATTATAGGGATTATGGGCTAGGGGATTAATTTTTAAGTGCTTAGTGCATAGGGGTTTATGGATTAAGGGATTAGGGATTAGTGAGAAGTGTTTAAGGGTCGATGGCTTAGGGGTTAGGGGATTCAAGGATTTTGTGTTAAGGGATTATTGATTAACAAAGGTTGATGGCTTAAGGGTTAATTAGGGATTAATACTTGACTAGGATTTAAGGGTGTTAGGGATTTGTCAGAACTCTCTTGAAATTTAATGGAACCTCTTCCAACACACCAATCACCAATGTCATCCACTGATGTCGCACGATGAGCAGTGAATGGGACCAACATTGAAATTTCTTCAAACTGTTACTGCATGCCTGCATGCGTTGAAATTTGACACAATTAGAATAGTTACATGCCTTAATGGTATGTGAGGGTTTCAAGACTCAAGGATACTTGTTGTCCCCAAATAATCTTTGAGACCGTCCATGTTTTCATCAACATTCATCATGCATTCTCATTGTCATCGTTTTCCATTCACATCTATGGAATGCTTGTCGAAACTCTCTTAAATTTCACGGATTACCGTATTCCAAACACATCACCAATGCCATCCATCAATGTCGCACGGTTAGAAGTGAATGGGGTTTAGCGCCAGATGTGCCTAAATATTTAATTAGTTGAGGTGATGGGGGTTAAGTGGATAGGGGCTTTGAGGATTATGGGATTGAGGGATTTGGGGTACATGGATTAAGGGTTAAGAGAATTAGGGATATTTAGGGTTTAAGGGATTAAGAGTCAAGAGATAAGGGATTTGGCTCTTATGGGTTAGGTAGTTTAATGGTTAATGACTTAGGGATTATGGGCTAGAGGATTAATTTTTAAGTGCTCAGGGCATAAGGGTTTATGGATTAAGGGGAGTAGGGATCAATGTTTAAGTGTTTAAGGGTTGATGGCTTGGGGGTTAAGGGATTTATGGATTTTGTGGTAAGGGATTAGTGATTAACTAAGGTTGATGGATTAAGGGTTTAGGGATTAGGGCTTAACTAGGATTTAAGGGTCAATGGCTTAGAGGTTAGGAGATTTAGGTATTTTACGATAAGGGATTAGTGATTAACTAAGGTTGAGGGCTTAAGGGTTTAGGGATTAGGGATTAACTAGGGTTTAAGGGTCAATGGATTAGGGGTTATGGTTTAGGTCAAAATTTGACATGGTTAGATGAGACACATGCCTTGATGGTATGTGATATATGATATATGGTGCCAGGTACTGATGTTGAGATGAGGACGCACTCAACATCCTTATAGTGTGATCTACATCCAAGGAAATGAATAGAGTATTAAGGACAACATCAATTGTCATCACAGAAGGAAGTAGTGAAAGGAATCTGAATCAAATGGATGAAGAGGAGGCCTGGACCCCATGATGATCGATTATCAAACTTGGACAACCAAGATGTTTCGATGTCCAAACTAGTCATTACGGTGGGTGAGAGGCACTATAGCCGAAATCCATGATGGCCCACCCATGTAGCTAAAGGACAAATTCGAAGTGTAACCATTATCTTTGTTACTCATCATTACAAAGGGAACAAGACAAACTTTGGAAGGATAAAGTTCATGGGGGAAGGCAGAAGGCCAAGGGTCACATTGAACCTCATTAAATACTAAAATTGTACTAGAAGTAGCACCAGATGTATCCATATTATCCTAAATATTTAATTAGTTTAGGTGTTTAAGGGTTAAGAGAATTAAGGATTAGGGTTTAAGGGATTAGGACTCAAGAGATAAGGGATTTGGTGCTTATGGGTTAGGTAGTTTAATGGTTAATGACTTAGTGATTATGGGCTAGGGGATTAATGTTTAAATGCTTAGGGAATAGGGGTTTATGGATTAAGGGGATTAGGGATTAGTGTTAAAGTGTTTAACGGTCGATGGCTCAGGGGTTAAGGGATTTAGGGATTTTGTGTTAAGGGATTAGTGTTTAACTAAGGTTGAGGACTTAAGGGTTTAGGGATTGGGGCTTAAGTATTTAAGGTTCAATGGCTTAGGGGTTATGGTTTAGGTCAAAATTTGACATGGTAATTAGAAGAGACGCATGCCTTGATGGTATCTGAGGGTTTCAAGATTCAAGGATGCCTGACGTCCCCACATAATATTCTACATCCTCCACGTTTGCATAATTTTACATGGTTAGACTAGGAGAATGCATTGAAGGTATGGGAGGGTTTAATTAAGACTCAATTAAATCATTGATATTGATTATTGATGTAATTTTGATATGAAATAGGAAAGTAAAATTGAACTTTAATTTATTAAATTTTCACCTAATTCTACGTGATTAAAATATTTTATTTTGTTTAATTATTTTTAGTTTAGTTCTTAATAAAACATAATAAAAAGTTTATGCCCAACATTAGAATGCAAACAATATAAAAATAATGAAGTTAAACAAAGTTGCTTATTCAAATCATTTTGAGATACTTGCATATTTAATTAATATTTTTTTAACTTTTGTGTCTTCATGAACATATGTTGATATAAAATGGATGGAAGAAGCATACAAGTAATCCTATTTTTTTCTGGCAACAATTCATGCCATATCTTGAACACTTTAACAATATTGCAATAGGTGATTTGTATTGATACAAATAATACTGAACCATTTCAAAGAATAGGCCATAAGAATCATCATTTTTTAAACATGGATTGCAAATAATTCTGAAATCTATAAGTCTTGGTCATTAACATCATTGTTTGCAACAATGTAATCTAGTCTATCATTGTCAATGTTCATATGATCTTTAAAGTAGTTAATATTATCATCGTCCTCATCTTGACCTGCATCATCTTCATTGTCATTGAAATTTGACTATATATCATCCATATTGTTACCAGATGTATTTGGATCATCATTTTGTATACCATCCATATCGTTGTCTTCCATAACATCATCTAACTCCAGATTGTTTTCTTCTTGTGCCTGAACATAACCATATTCAACATCATCATGGATGTTAATTTCTTCAATGTTCTCTAATCCATCTCTCATTTTGTTCGCCATCATTGTTTTTCTCAGTATCCATTAATGCATCATCAAATACATACCTTAATCTTGGATCATAATGTACGACAAACAACCATTTCAGGTCCAGGATATCTTCATGGAAAAATACCTGCACATGAATGAGTACAATATACATATATTAGACATATGTTATAACAATTTTATTGATTCATAAATACATGTATATATTCACAATAAACAATGTATTAAGACATTATTGATCACTACCGCTTATTGTAGTTTGAGTTAAAGAAACACCTTCTCACAATGAATTTATAGAACATAAGGCTCCTTATCCTTCGGTAGGAACCTTGAGGAATCTATAGAAAACAATCCACTATGGGTATCATGTCTTCGTGTCCTCTCAAATGCTTCATACCATCTACACTTAAAAATACAACATTTAAAAGAGTGATAATCCAACTCAATAATTTATTGTATTTTCCCAACCTATTGTAGATTTCCTTCAATAATATTCTTACATTTTGAGCTTGATCGACTGGATTGCTTGAGGTAAACCATTATTCCACAATCGAAGGAGAGTCTCTTTACATCTACATGTTCTACATGATAATGTCAACCATATGCCCACATTGTTGGATATTTCCTTGCCTATGAAAGACCATTTATTTCGGTTAAAACAAATAAAATGATGAATATTAAAATAGTTAATAGTATCAAAACTGTAAGGGAACAACATTTTGTAAAATTACAACTATACCTTTCTTTCACATCCTCTATACATGTTGATTTCATCTTCTGTTATGCTTGAATCTATACCCACATCTTCTATTTGATTTTGAATTTGTTTAGTAACCCATTCTAGTGTGCAATCTTTGCCCCATTACCCTTGTAGATCAGTAGGAAATGGGGTATTCCTTGGGTTTGATCTCTTAAATTGTTTCCTTGCTTCTAACACTTTTATTTTTTATTTTTTATCATACAAATAAATCCATTTGTTCATAAATTCCATGTGGTACATATTGAAATTGTCGAGTATAGAACTTTTGTCTACACCTATTACATGTCAGCAAGTTTATTTCAAACTTCAAAGACCATTTTGTTAATTTGACAAATAAATTACAGACTAAATTAATGATTGCAATAAAAACAACCACAATGAAAATAAGTTTACTTACTAATTTCTACTTGAACACCATTAGATTGTGGTTTTTCTCCATCAATAATATTTGATGCTCATTCTTCATCCCAGAATCATGGCCCATCTTCGAAATCCTTACCAAGGAATTCACATAGGAAGAAAAATGCTTCATTCAATACATACCCTTCAGCCATGCAACCCTTTCGATGTGCCTTTTGTCGGACATATCTTTTTAGAGTTTTCATATATCTCTCAAAGAAAAACATCCACCTCGTTGATACGACACCCGCCAATTCAATRTCATCGACTAGGTGTATAAGTAAATGGACTTGTAGGTCCATGAAAATTGAAGGGAGATCCTTCTCAAATACACATACAATTTCTGCAATTTTCTTCTTCCATTTTGGCACTTCACATTCGTGGATCTCCTTGGATGTCACCCACCTAATATAAGAATAGTAAATTAGTATGAACCTTTAGGAAAAAATTAAAATGAAATACAATATCTCTATGTCTTTCACACATGAACAATCCATACCACATACCTTGCAAATGTTGACAATTCACTTATGGCATTCCTCAAGTCAACGATAAGACATGAATCCCCCCTAATTGTCAATGGCATGATATGTTGTCAAACACATTTATGAAAGTTCATTAGTTATTTTTGTCACATAATATAATATCTGAATATATAAATGATGATATATAATACCTTCATAAAATTATGAAAATCATGTGTTTTAAATCATGTGATATGTCCATCAACTGTAAAAGATTTAACCAATGATGACCCATATCCAGTAGGTGTTCTTATTGAACGTATGCCATTTTTTAGTTGGTCTAGCTCTTTCTTTTTCAAAATCCATGGAGATTTTGCATATGATTCATTTTCCCTGTTTTCCCACAAATGCTTTCTATCTAATTTGGTACGCGAAAGAGCAATATCTCTCCTCAAAGACAAGGTGTCCTTCTCTTTGCCTGATATATGTCGAAATATTGAATCTGGGACATTTTTAAAGATGTTCATATAATCTAATAGGTGAGATATTAATAGATCCTTCTAAGAAGGGTGATCATAAAATATGGATTTCCTTTTCATCCCTTCTGGCATCCTAATTACAACTTGTTATGGTTCTTCAATAGAATAACCCTTGTCAAAAAAATCCTGCCAAGCTTTCAATTCAGCATCTCCATACTTCTTAAGCCAATTTTTTGTACCCATAATCATGGGAAGGCCTCTATTTTCAACTTTTCCATCAAATTAACTCTTATGGCGGTTTCTAAACCTATGATCTGGTGGTAGAAAAACCCTGTTGTTTGCATAGATAAATTTATGTAGATATTTAGAATACCACCCTTGAAATTGTTATCCCCTTTGTTTGAAGCTCTGCAATTCAATAAGTAAGGTTAATAGCATAAAAATAATAGTATAAAATTGAGTATGAGAGCTGGGATGAAAATAAATTATCACTGTAAATACGTAAAAAAAAATTGTCTTACTGGAACAAACACAAAGTCTTGGGAAATCATGAATAGTCCAACATAGCACAGCATAACCCATGAAGGAACTATTTTATGGAGGATTTGATATGTCATACATTCTTATGCCTTTCCATAGCAGTTGCATCTCATCAATAAAAGGCACAAGATAAACATGCATGTTTTTAACTTGATGTTTTCCTGGAATAATGAGAGTCAGCATAAGGTGCTCCTTTCTAACACTCATCCATGAGGAAATATGGTATATTATCAATCCAACTGGACAGACACTATAAATTGAGCTCATGAAATAAAATGGGCATACTCCATCAATTGCAAGACCAAACTTGATACTACGGGGTTTATCTTTGAATTTTTTTACCATTTTTCCTCTATGTGTTTTAATTCTTTGTAGTCAGATGAAATTCACATGAATCCATATTTACTCCTATTCTTTGCATGCTAGTCCATCAATTGTGCAAGTGACTTGCAACAAAACATTCATTGAAGTCTAGGTATAACTAGCATGTGACGTAAAACATTCTTTGGAACTGTAGGACCTTGTACATCTGTACGATGTCTCTTTTCTTTGCATACAAGGCATTCTACCTTGTCTTGATATTCATCTCTGTATAAAATGCAATCATTTATACATGAATGAATTTTATTATATTCAATCCCCAACTCAACCAACAACTGACACGCCTCTCTGCAAGTTGATGGAAAAACATTCTCTTTAGGAAATATTTTGGTTTTTAGTGCCTTGTAATATTTCCAAAGATTAGATCAATTGAATTTTTGACTTATGATGAACATGTTTGATATGTCAACATATATTAGGACTATTCATAAATGAATTACGTACATCAATTGACAGTGCATTGTAAGAAATAGATTTCAACTCACTTCAGTAGGGTGGTGAATCCTTTGTATGACCAACCAAATAGTGACTTGATTTCTAATAATATTAATGTGCATGCTAGTTTTGAGGTTCTACTTGCATAAGATTTGAACACAGACATCTTTGTTGCTTGCTTGCTTGATTCTTTCAGGTTTTTATCATCAACATTATGTTGGCAGTAATTACCCTTACTGTCATCCATATGATCATTGTTGTCATCATTGTTTCCATCCCCAAAGAAACGTGTAATAATTTCATTCAATACTTCTTCATGCACTGCATTTTCACTATCATGATCATCATCAGTAAGGCTAGGTGGCATGTCATCAGTGTATGCTAATCTCATCAGCTGTTCAAATTTCTCAGGTGGTAGAATTCTCTTTAAATATGCTATTTTCGCCTTGGTATGGTTTAAAGGATGGTTTGGATCATCCTGTCCAAATATTAATAGCCCAGTTGGATCTTGGGTATTAGTAGCTAATATTCCATCATCATCTTCTACCTATCAACAAACACAACCATTATTTAATGTTTGACAACAATTGGATAAATCACAAATGTATCAATTTCAAAGAAATATAATCAAATATGGCTTAACAAATTATAATATAAAAGGTATGAACATATATACATCAATATAATAGTCTTGACCAACCAATTTTTTAGTGCAATTATTTGTTGTGTCTGGAGGATGCATTGTCATATCCTCTTCCACCCACTGTGTTCTTTGTGATTTAATAGTTTTAGGTCCATGCTCATGTACACATGTCTTTTTTATTTTGTTAGTTGAACGCTTAGGCTGTGAAATTGGTCCAATATCCATCTGAAACAATCAACACCATGCCTCATAATTTATTTCAAGATTGGATAATACACTATAAGTTTTAATAATATTGTGGAAAAGGATGGATGTGTCACATAATTCTTTCTAAGATAAGTCAAAATTTGATTACCTTTTGTCCTGCGACATCCATTGTGTCCTTATTTGATATAATACAATCTATTGCCATGGTCTCGTCTGACCCCTATAATACACAACATAGTCCTTGATGTTTAGTACAACAATTATATCATTTCAACCAATATGTTATCCAACACTAAAACTCACTTTACTCATATATTTTACATATTGATATAACATAGTTTATATAACTTTATCTCTTCTATGTTGTAGCATTTGTGAATTCATAAACACCATACTCCTTTGGTTGAGGTTGATTTGTCTTCTTACCTTTATTGTATCTGCAAATTCTGTATCTAATTCTATGGCCACCCACTTTCCTCTATTGATTTAGTAGGGCTACATCATCCACGTCCTCTGTCCATGGCCTCCTCTAGATCCTGTAATACACAACAATGACATTAGTCACATAACATCTATGCATCGAGAGAATGTTGTTGATATTATCTTGTTTTGATATTATATTATTTTCAATTTTTCCATCAAATTGATTCTTTCCTTGCCTTGACATGCCATGCCTAGCCTTGTCATAACTTTCCTTAACAAGCCATGCCTTGCCTTGGCATGTATTTCCTTGCCTTGACATGCCATGCCTTGCCCTGCCTTGTCTTGCCACGACTTTCCATGCCTTGCCTTTGTTAAGGTTTAAGATATTATTAGGTTTCTTTTCAATTTATTAGATAACCATAACATAGATAGGATCACTGAGAGAAAGACAATCACAAGATACGCAACATTTATCCTGGGAAACCCTCATGGGGAAGAAAACCCCAAAAAAAATTCCTTAAGATAGATAGCTAATACAATGCCAAGACAATAAACCAAACACTAGAGAATATCCTCTACTAAGCAATGCACATCTCTCTCTTCCTTCTTCTGACAAATGGTTACTGGAGCTTCCTTCAATACTTGCGCACTAGATGAGTGAGCTGAGTGAATGAACAAATGAGGCATTGGATTCCTTTATTTATACAAACTGGCAGGTGCTGAAAAGGTGTCTCTTCATTGGGCATGGATTACTTGTCTTTCTGAGTGGTTAAAACCACTTTAATTAGCATGGGGGATGACTTCTCAATTTGCATAATACAATTAGGGTTTGACCAATCCACAAAAGGGGATTTGGTTAGTTACAATTCCCAACATGATCAATCCACAAAAGGGTATTCTACACTCCCCCTTAACAAATAGAGTACTCTTTGTAGTTATAATATTTCAACATTCCCCCTTAACAAAAAGGGTATTCTACAACATCATGAGGAGAGAGAGAGAGAGGGAAACAACATCAACAACATTCGGAACATTGACTGACATATCTATAAATCATCGGAAGTTTTTCTTATCATCAATATCATCATTCACAATAGGGAGCTGGAATGGCATCATCATCATCTGCATCAACAAGGATTAGTATAACACTAATACATCATCATCACTAACAACACAAGGCCGATACAACATTAACAACAAAAATATCACAACACAAAGGGTTGGAGCATCATCAACAACAACAACATCACAACACAAAGGCTGGAGTATCATCAACATCAACACTAGGCTGGAAATCTTCAGCACGAAGCTGACATCTCAACAACATCAACACGAAGTCTGGAAATCTTCAGCACAAAGATGGCATATCAACAACATCAACACGAAGGTTGAAAATATTCAGCACGAAGATGACATCTCAACAACATCAACACGAATATGGAAATCTTCAGCACTAGGTTGGCATCATAGCACGAGGATGGCATCACAACAACATCAACACGAAGATGGAAATATTCAGCACTAGGTTGGCATCACAACATGAGGTTGGCATCACAACACTACTCCCCCTTTTGAGGGAGGTCCTTTTGGACTACACCAAGCTTATCTCGAAAGTTCTCAAACTTTACACGAGATAGAGGCTTGGTCAACACATCAACAACATGTTCATCCATGATAACATATTGGAGCTTTATGGATCCTCTCTGCACCATATCATAGATGTAATGATATCAAATATCTATGTGTTTTGACTTGTCATGGAACAAAGGGTTCTCTGTCATATTTCTGCAACTCTGGTTATCACATAGGATCACAGTTTCTTCCATCTCCATATCGAAAAGACCTGTCAACAACTTCTGAAGCCATATGGCTTCACAACTTGTGGAACATGCAACAATGTATTCTGCTTCTGTCGTGCTGAGAGCAATTCTTGATTGCTTCCTACTCTTCCATGAGATCATGGCTGACCCCAGAATGAAACAACATCCTGAAGTGCTCTTTCTGTCAGAGACACTTCCAGCCCAATCTGAATCAGTATAACCACTCAGTCTGAAGTCATGATATCCATTATAACTGAGACCACAATCCAATGTACCCTTAAGGCACCTCATCACATGTTTTTCAACAACTAGGTGAACATGTATAGGCTCTACCAGAAATTGACTCAAGGTGTTCACATGAAAACATATATCTGGCCTGGTGTTCATCAGATACATAAACGAACCAATGATCTGTATGTACAACGTAGCATCAATCAATTTCGACGAAGTGTCAACCAGGAGCTTCAACTTTGTTTCCATGGGTGTATTCATGGATTTGCACTCCAACATATCAAATATCTTCAGTATTTCAACTGCATACTTCCCTTGGTTGAGGAAGATCTTCTTTGGGCTCTTCCATACCTCAAGACCTAAGAAATAGTGCATTAGGCCAAGGTCTTTCATATTGAATTATGCAGTGAGCTTATTCTTACAATCAGTGATGAGCTTTTCTTCTCTAGTTAAGAATAAGTCATCCACACACAACATCAATATAACAGGCTCATCATTCATAACCTTGAATTAAAGGTTAGAGTCATCTTTACTCTTGGTAAAGCCCAAGCTCGCCAGGAAACTATCAATCCTTCCATACCAAGCTCTAGGATCTTGCTTCAATCCGTACAGAACCTTCTTCAACTTGCAAACATGGTTCTTTCTGTCTTTAACTTCAAACCCTTGAGGTTGTTCTATATACACTTCTTCTTCAGTGACACCATTCAAGAAAGTTATTTTCATGTCCATCTGGTGTAACTTTCACTTCATTTTAGTTGTAAGGGATATGATGGTTCTGATTGAAGTGTATCTGGCTACAAGAGCAAACATATCTTCATAATCAATACCTTCCTTTTGAGAAAATCCACGAGCAACAATCCTTGTTTTATATTTCTCAATACTTCCATCAACAACATGTTTTATTTTGAAAAGGCATTTGGAATATACCACATCCTTTCTCTTCGGTCTGGGAACTATTTCCCATACATCATTCTTTATGATGGATTGGTATTCTTCTGTCATGGAATCTACCCATTCTTTCTTCTGAATGGATTCTTCAAAGCAACTAGGATCCTTCTCTAAGAGATCACGCATCAAAGCCATATAATTGGAGAATGGCTTGGGTTTCTTCACTTATCTCATGGTTCCTTCAGGAGCACCATACTTCTCTCCATCTTGAAAAAGTTCCCTTTCCCAGGATGGATTTCTCTTGTGGGAGATCGTCATCTGGGGAGGTTCTTGAGATTCTATTATTTCATGATCTTATAGAATCTCCTCATCATGGTAAGTTATGACTTCCCTCACTGGTTTTTCAACTCTAGGAGCCACAGGTTCTTCTTCATATACTTCTTCAAGCTGACATATTCTTGATTTCTTGAGTGTCGCATATTCATCAAAGGTTACATCCCTGCTGATATCATTATGATGGTAACCTGGTATATAAATTCTGAAGGCCTTGGAGACCTCACAGTATCAAACAAATATTACCTTCTTTCCTGAAGGCTCCAGCTTGGTTCTCTTCTCTTTTGGAATGTGTACAAATACTGGGCAACGAAATATTTTGAGATGGCCTTCTTCTGGCTTCTTTCGAGAGAACATCTCTTCAAGGGTCTTGAACCCAAGTGCACTATGGGACAATTTATTTTGTACATATACTGTTATTTTTGTTTCTTCTGCCCATAAGTTCATTGGAAGATATTGATCATGGATCATGGTCTTCACTGCTTCCATTATAGTTCTATTGTTTCTTTCTGCTACACCATTTTGTTGAGGATTTTAGGGAGTGGTAATCTCCCTCTTGATCCTGACATCTTTGAAAAAGTTTGCAAATTCTTTTGAAGTTAATTCTCCTCCATTATCTGACCTGAGTATCTTTATCTTTCTTTTAGAAAGATTCTCTATCAAGGCTTTGAATTCCTTGAATTTACTGAACACTTCATCTTTTGATTTCAAGAAGTAAACCCAAGTTTTATGAGAATAGTCATCCATAAAAGATACATAGTATACATACCCACTAATGGAGGTTGATGGAATTGGGCCACACACATCTAAGTGAATGATCTCTAGGAATCTTTCTGATCTATTGTCTCTCTTCGGGAAAGGGTTCTTAATGTTCTTTCCTTGTGCACATCCATTGCACACACCTTCATGGTCAACCTTGAATTCTGGTAGATCTGTGACTACCTTGCTTACATATGGTAATGCCTTATAGTTGATGTGAGCTAATATTCTATGCCAAAGTTCACATGGATTCTCAATGGAATAGGTCATGGCTGCTTCTAAGTGACCCTTTAGCTTATACAAGCCACCTTCTTCTTTTCCAATAACAATTGGTTCTTCCATGGTTTTTCCTTTGGACCACATAAGAACTTCTCCATCTATGAAGGAAAATCTGAAGCCTTTCTTCTCTAAAGATGAGATATAAAGTAAGGTCTTTGTCAAACCTGGTACATATAGTACATCCTTCATCTTCATTGGGGTCCCTGAATCAAGCTTGTAATTTGATTTTCCTATTCCTTTGATAGGGTATTGATAATCATCTCCAAGTGTAACTTTATGGGGAAACTTCTTTTCTGATAGGCAAGAGAGAATGTCTCTTTGACCAGTCATGTGCTTGAAAGAACCATTGTCTATGAGGCAAGTGTCCTCACCAGGTGACACTGATCATGAGAGGCAAGAGATTAAGACATAGTCTTGAATTTGTTCTTTTATCATCTTTGTGGGTGGCTCTTCATCTTCAACTACATGGGCATGGTGCCTCTTGTTTCTCTTATTGTATTCTTCTCGTTTAGCTGGACAATTCTTAGAAATATGTCCCATATTGTCAGAATGGTAACATTGGTAGGATGATATTCATCTCTTGATAGCAATACTTCTCGGTTAGCTACTCTTGCTTCTTCTTGAACACATTCTTCCCAAAGAATGTCAAAGTGTAGTTTCTCCTTTCTGGCACAAATAGTTTGGATGAATGCATCCCAGGGTCTTGTGAGACCATTAAGGGATATCATTATAAGTTCATATTCATCTATTATATATTCAATTGCTTTTAGTTGTTCTTTGAATTGTGATATTCTGGAGAAATATCCTTGAATTGTTTCTCCTTTCTGCGTCCTTGTACTTTTGAGTTGAGTTCTTAGATTCATCTTCCGATTGATGTTCCTTCATTCATATAATCTCGTTAGGGCATCAAACATTTGTTTTGGAGTCTTATTTGAAGCCACTTGAGGAATCAAGTGATCTTTAATAGAATCTACAATGATTCTTTTGGCCCTAATTGTGTCCTTTTGGTGTTTTACTTTAGTTGCAACATCGGCAGGTTCTAGTACATCTTCTTTAATGAATCTTTCTAGGTCATTCTCTTCAAGAATGAGTGCAATGCTATACTTCCAGGCACAAAATTTTTCCAGACCTTCTAGCTTGTCAACAAGCTTAGTGCTTGCAGACATCTTTACCCGGAGCTAGGAAAATGATAAAAAAATGAAAATGCTCATAATTGAATTTTGAACTTACCAGGAGGTGTGCTTGGCTGAGGCGAGTAGCCTGGTGTAGTTAGATTTTAGAAAATCCAAATTATGCCCCTTCAAACTTGACCAACGGATTTCTGGACTGGTACTTCTCGTTTTCTGAAAACTAGGGTTTCACTTTCCGGGAGTTCTATCCACTGAAAAGGTGCACTGAAGATGCCAAATATTTCCTTGGGCTAGGGCACACTTTTCTAGATGACTTTTGGGATGAAATTCCTCTTCAATAAAAGGCCCTAATTTTCTTGTACAATAACAATGACATTTTTCTTTATCCAGTGAAAGATGCTCTCTTCAACATAGATCTGATACCATGTTAAAGCTTAAGATATTATTAGGTTTATTTTCAATTTAATATATAACCATAGCATATATAGGATCACTGAGAGAAACACAATCACAAGATACAAAACATTTATCATGGGAAACCCTCATGGAGAAGAAAACCCAGCAAAAATTTCCTTAATATAGATAGCCAATACAATGCCAAGACAATAAACCAAACAATAGAGAATATCCTCTACTAAGAAATGCATCTCTCTCTCTTCCTTCTTCTGGCAACTAGTTACTTCATCTTCCTTCAATACTTGCACACTAGTTGAGTGAGCTGAGTGAGTGAAAAAATGAGGCGTTGGCTTTCTTTATTTATACAAACTGGCAAGTGTTGAAAAAGTGTCTCTTCGCTGGGCAGGGCCAACTTGTCTTTCTGAGTGGTTAAAACCACTTTAATTATCTTGGGGGCCGACTTAATTTGCATAATACAATTAGGGTTTGACCAATCCGCAAAATTGGATTTGGTCACTTACAATGCCCGACATGATCAATCCACAAAAGGGGATTGATCTAATGAATAATAAATCAATAATAAATATAATACTCTTTGCAATTACAATATTTCAACAACCTTGACATGCCATGTCTAGCCTTGCAATGCCTTTCCTTGACAATCCATGCCTTTCCTTGACATGTCTTTCTTTGACTGAATAAATTTCCTTGATGCCTCTTCTCATAAAGCTCAATAAAGCAATCTCACCATGGAAATCTTTATGTTCAACCGAGCTCTTGAACCAAGTTTGGAATTTCAATATGTACTCACCATGTTGTACATATTACCATATCATTGGTCGTCAAGATCTAGGCTTGTAGTTTGAAACAAGGATTGGTATACAAAATAAAGTATAGATTTTTCCATCTCCCATGTGTTGATTTCAAATGGAATGGATATTCACAGACACCATTCCAGTCATTCATTCATTCATGGTTCCATTTACTCATGCCAATTTAATTACACTGATTCCATTACATTCACTTTGTTTGCTCAAACAATCAATGATCCAACATTCCATTGATCATTGGATGTATCCAATACACAATCTACATCCTTCACTTGCATACATTTAGTGCCCCTACATAAATATTGTCCCTCATACATTCACCTTATTCCTCACTCATACATATTGTATCTATGCATTCACCTTTTACCTTGTGCATATATCTACATGATGCTACAAATATGTTTTCCATTGCAATTTCACTCATTTCATTACATTCACTCCATTTTTTCAAACACTCAACTCTCCAACATTACATTCATTAGATGTATCCAATACACAATCTACATCCTTCACTTGGATACACTTAGTGCCCCTACATAAATATTCTCCCTCATACATTCACCTTATGCCTCACTCATACATATTGTATGTATGCATTCAACTTTTACCTCATGCATATACCTAGATGATACTACAAGTACTTTTTCCAATGCAATTTTCGACATGTATGTGTAGCTAAAAGTATCTACATAAGATGAACTATATGAATTTCAAGATATAGGTATCTACAGGAGATGAACCTACAAGAATGTGAAGCTATAGTTATCTACAAAAGATTAAACTACAATAATTTCAAGTTGTATGTATCTACAAAAGATGAAACTACAAGAATTCCAAGATATAGGCATCTATAGGAGATGAACCTACAAGAATGTGAAGCTAAAAGAATATTTAGAAGATGAAACTATATCAATTCCAAGCTATAGGTATCTACATGAGAGGATGACTACAAAAATATCAATCTATAGGTATCTACATGACAAGAGCACTGCAAGAATGTTAAGCTACAGGAATCTACATGAGAGGACCACATCAAAACCTACAACAATTAACACCTATAAAAGATAGCAACTAGTATAGAAGTGAAAATATACCATCATCTATAGGAGAAAAATGTTACTATAGGAGAAGATCGTTATAGCCTCTCAACCTATAGATCACTATAGGAAGATATTTATTTGACATCCACAACCAAATCAAGCACATGGGCCACCTAAAAAAGACAATCAAGCCTCATGTGAACGATCACAACATTCATCAAAGCAACATGCAAGTCTTCACACATCAAAGTAAA
>ML777567.1:1112664-1182147 GCA_009831015.1 Picea engelmannii | reverse complement strand
AACTTAGTGTTTCCATGATGACTTCAACAGTCAAAATATAAAATATGGGGAGGTCATGTCAAGGAAAGAATGCAATCATAGCAAGTATAAGGCCATCGAGCAAACTCAAATTGGCATGCATAGCAGCCACAGGGTTGTTGTGCATGCCAAATTGGCATGCAAAGCAACCACAATGGATTTTGTGCATGCCAAATTGACATGCACAAAAACCACATGGATGTTGTGCATGCTTGATTTTCCAAAGCTTGAAGCCTAAAACCTTGGGATGATTGTAGACAATTTGAGTTTGTCAAATATTTTAAGTATTGATAGAGCCAAATTTAACATCAAGAGAAGGTAAATAGTGTAATTCTAAGTTTCCAAAACTCAAAGCCTAGCACCCTAATATGATTGAAGCAACAACATAGGTTCATTGATTTGGATTTGTAAGCCCTTAACTATGGTCATGTCTTCTTGTTCCTCCATGTTTTGGAAATTATGTACAAATTCAAGGGAAATTCCATCATCAAACCCTTGATTCCTATTGAAGTATTCCAACCAATTAGATTTTTGGAATGCATCATTCACTTTAGGATTGGCATACAATTTAGAAGTGTTTGTAGGTTCCACTCTATTAAAGCTAACTACCATATTAGTATTTGATGAATCTTATTTGCTAGAAGTTGTCTTTTTACCCCACTCTACTTATTCTTTTGATAATATAAGCAAGAATCTCATGCCTATTATTATTCTATCGTTGATATTAACTCATTCCTCTATCCTCAATTGTGGTGTTGGGATTTCCCTTGGTATTTTCTTTCTTTTTACATTTCTCCATGCAAGTCTTCCTTGTTATGCTTCTTGAGATTTTTCAACAATTCAACATTTCTCTAGTATACCAAAAATTAGATTGTTGACACTTATACTTTTTGCCTTAGCTTGATGTTAACTTGGGTTCTGGAAATATTTAGACTCTTCAATAGAATCAATCACTTTGCTTCAATCGACTTAGGGTGATAGGCTTTGAGTTTTGGAAACTCAGAATTACATTCTTTACCTTATCTTGATGTTAAATTTGGTCCTATCAATACTTAAAATCTTTGTCAAACTCAAATTGTCTACAATCATCCCAGGGGTTTAGGCTTCGAGCTTTGGAAAATTAGGCATGCACAACCGCCCTGTGGCTGTTGTGCATGCCAATTTGAGTTTTCTCGATGGCCTTATACTTGCTATGATTTCATTCTTGACTTGACATGACCTCTCCATCTTTTATATTTTGATAGTTGAAGTCATCATGGAAACACTAAGGTGCTTTCCCCCCCACCTTATATCTCAATGACCACATTGACACGAGTTAGGGTTGTGATAGAGTGAAGTTAAGGTGATTGAGAGGTAGATTACCATCAAATTTCATGCATATCTAAATCATAATTTCTTAAGAAAAAGTAGATGTGATGTACCTTGCTTTTGATGGAATTTCTAATTTGGAAGAAATTTACTTTGATGTGTGAAGACTTGCATGTTGCTTTGATGAATGTTGTGATCGTTCACATGAGGCTTGATTGTCTTTTGTAAGTGGCCCATGTGCTTGATTTGGTTGTGGATGTCAAATAAATATCTTACTATAGTGATCTATAAGCTGAGAGCCTGTAACGATTTTCTCCTATGGTAACATTTTTCTCCTATAGATGATGGTAGCTTCACACTTCTATACTAGTTGTTATCTTTTCTAGGTGTTAACTGTTGTAGGTTTTGATGTGGTCCGCTCATGTAGATGTCTATAGCTTAACATTACTGTAGTGCTCTTGTCATTTATATACCTATAGATTGATATTTTTTTAGTCCTCCTCTCTTGTAGATACCTATAGCTTGGAATTCCTATAGTTTCATCTTATAAATACGCTTTTAGCTTCACATTCCTATAGGTTCATCTCCTATAGATACCTATAGCTTGGAATTCTTGTAGTTTCATCTTTTGTAGATACATACAACTTGAAATTCTTGTAGTTTTATCTTATGTAGATAATTATAGCTTCACATTCTTGTAGGTTCATCTCTTGTAGTGTAGGGGCACTAAATGTAGGCAAGTGAAGGATGTAGATTGTGTATTCGATACATCCAATGATCAATGGAATGTTGGAGCATTGAGTGTTTGAGAAAATGGAGTAATGGAGTGAACGTGTAATGTAATGAGTGTAATTAAATTGGCATGATTAAATGGAACCGTGAATTAATGAATGAGTGGATTGGTGTCTGTGAATCTCCATTCCATTTGAAATCAACACATGGGAGCTAGACAAATTTATACTTTATTTTGTATCCCAATCCTTGTTTCTTGTTACTCTATTCAATTTTCCTCGAAATGATGGTTGTATGCATATTCCTTTCTTGGATATAGGTTGTTCTTGGATTCAACATGCCTCTTTGATAATTACTTTGGAGATATGAGAGCAATTTGGAACTTTTCAAAATACTATATTTTTCTTGTATGTTTGAGGCGTATTGTAATGTGCAAATTTTTTTCTTTGGAAATAACAATGATTCATTTAAATTTTAAATGAGAAGAACAATTCATAGTAGATTTCTTGCTATAGGTACTTAGTAAACTTGAACTATACTATATATACACTATCCAAACTTTGGGCTTGCTCAAAACAATGCAGGGTTTATTGATCTTTTAAGGTTTCCTCGATATTTTTGAATTGGAATTTGAATCTCCATCACCAATCATGTATGAAGATGAAATCTAATGTTTGAAATCTGTGTGAAAATTCAAGATGGGATATTGACATGGCCTTTTCATTTGTAGATTGAATTCCATACTCCATCTCCTTATATTTTTTTATCTTTGTAACTCTGAGAACTTTCCTTCTATGAACTATATAAGGAATGATGCTTTATGAGTGAGTGAGCACATTTTGAATTGATACATGTTAGAACCTATATGCATGGAGAATGAATTTTGATACTCTGTTCAAGAAGGTTAATGTATGTACACAATGTTACACTATCATGTCCTTGTATCTACTCCTTGAGAATTTTTCTTTCCCTTTTGTGTTGTAAGTTTTATATTGTATATTCATGGAGTTTTAACTTGATTTTTTCTAGTCCTTTATGGCAGTGAATGACCATGGTAGGTCATAAACTCTAAATTCATTATTGTTCTTGTCTTCCCCTACATACCATGGAATAATCTCAAATGATCAAAGCATAATGATGATGAGCTATTGAGCTGAAATGTGGTCTCCTTGAAGATCTGATATATCAATGTCTTCTATAGATTTGAACTGCAAGCCTAGATATTGATGGCCAATGCCACGGTAATATGTACAACATGGTGAGTACATATTGAAATTAAAAACTTGGTTGAAGAGCTCGGTTGCGTAGAAATATTTTCATGGTGAGATTGCTTTATTGAGCTTTATGAGAAGCGGCATCAATGAAATTTCTTCAGTCAAGGCAAGGCATGGCTTGTCAAGGTAAGGCATGGCAAGGCTAGACATGGCATGTCAAGGCAAGGAATGGCATGTCAAGGAAAGGAAAGGCATATCATGTTAAGGCAAGGCATGCCAATGCAAGGCATGGCATGTCAAGGCAAGGCATGGCAAGGCTAGGCATATAATTTTTTTATGATCTTTACTAACGTTTATTAGAATTGTTGAATGTTTTACATCATTGGAATGACATCTTAGCTATAACTTATTTGATATTATATTATACTATGTGAACTTTGGTATGATGTAATATGATTATCGTTTCATTTCATATGTTGTAATATTAGATATATAACATAGAAAATAATTATTGCATGAAGTAACTAATAAATTTTCATTCTAAATGTTTGTTTTTGCAGAACAAGGATCTTCCAAAAGATTCGGATCATCCTAAACAAATAGATCCAGATCATGATGTTGGGTCCGATGATGAGATGGCGGATGATGCTCATGATGATGACACAGATACATATGACAACGATGCCATGTCCAATGCAGATGACGATTATGATCATGATCATGATCATGATGATAATGGTCACGATGGTGATGATGATGTTGAGGCAATTGCTGGTAGCAACTAGTGACATTCATGATCATATAGAATGCATCATGGATCATTTTTGATATATTGTTATAATTCCTCTTTTCATGGCTACTATCATATGCAACATTTTCACGGCCTCTAGTACCATATTATTGAGTTGTATCATTTTGACATGTTTCATGTTGACTTATATCATTTGGACATGACGTATCATATTGACTTGTATCATTTTGTCTTACATAATTTATCATTTTTATTTATATCATTTGTACATGATGTATCATTTTTACTTATGTCGACTGTTGGACATGTATCATTTTCAGATGATATTGATCTACTGGCATATATATTTGACTTTCACTTGTTTTAGTTATATATGATGATGATCTTATCAACATTGACTTGTCAATTTTTATTTATTGAAAGTGGTTGATGATATTTGGATGCATATTTATTACATATGATGGTTTTGATTTACTACTCATGATAGATATTGTCAAACTCACTTAAATTATAGATATTTGACTCACTTGTTTTAATTATAGATGATGACCATGTTATAATAATTATCTTGTTATTCTATATATATTGGATGTTGTAGATTCTATTTTGATGGATATTTAATAAGTATAATGTTGTTGTTAATTTTTATGGATGTATGTTTCCCTAAAAAATTCTTTATAAATGTTATCCTACAAAATATTTCAAATGCATCTATATGACTAGCGTATTGTATAATCATATAAGTTATTTAAGAGACATGATATATTTAACTAATTAAATTTAAATAAAACATATTAAATTAATAATTATAAGCAAAACAAGAAGCATTGTTGGAAGAAAGAAAGGAAGCAACAATGGAAGCCAAATTGAAGCCACACCAGAAGCAAAACTAGAAGCAAAATTGGACCCCAAACTGTGTAATATTCTAGATATAAAAAGTATGCAGAACATAAATAAATAGCTAGAAATGGAAGATGAACAACAATATAACCATAACAACACCACATTAATACCAAAATGATAACAAAATAACACTTTGATTACCGAGAGAAATGTTCACTTGCCTCTTCAAGGGGGAAACCTCCAGTAGAGCAGAGCTCTATTACAATAATATCCAAGAAAAAATTTCTCATACCCTCGACTCCTATTTATACTAAATATGTCTATCAAAAGAACCATCTATAGAAAGATCCTTCTAGAAGACAAAGCTTCTATTAGGTCTTCTTACATTGGAATTATTCTTCCTTATTGCTAGGCCTTATTAATATTGACCTTTATTACATGGAAACATATTATTCTACCTACGTGAGGGGTTAGGTCCCTATCTGTTATAACCCTAATTTGCACCAGACATACTTACTTGACATCAATCCATCCCATATGCCTTCTTTTCCAAGCCAGTATTGAACAACTCTTCTTAAAAACACCATTTTTAAAGGCCCACGCACCCTACTCCACTACTGCACGAGTGTACACGCTAGCTGCCTCACTACAACCCACGTGTACCTACAAAAGCATGAAAAATGGAAAGTTGTTGAAAGAACACACAACTTTTGGGTAAGTTAAATAAACCTTTCGGCCATGCATGGCCGGTCATTCGACCAAATACCTAGCTCCTTCTAGCCTATAAAATAAGGGGTAAGGGTCCCATTTGAAAAAAGGAAAATCATAGTAAAGAGACTATACCCAATTGAGCATTCCCCTTGTCCCAACCTTTAGCCACCCTTGTGCAAAGAGAAGTATAAAGCAAATCAGTTGGAGGACAATTGAAGAGGAGCCCAGAACCAGTTTCAAGGAGCAGTGCCGACCATATATTGTAAGTTTACTCTTGTGAAGATTAATACAAAAAGGAATACTTTTCCTGTCCCGCCATATCATGTGTTCAAGTTGAATATTTATTTTATGATATTGTCACAACTAACCCAACAATTAGTATATGAAATTCATGTTCGCAGTTTTTTGTTTGTTCATGTGTGAATGTAGGTCGGCTTTGGGAGGAGGCTTGCAATCAAAGAGCGAGTGAAAGCAAAGGGATCGACATCAAACAAAGGACTCAAGGTAGAGTTACCGAATCTTGTTTTCACCTTTGTATTACATGAATGTGGGGTTTTGTGTTGGGACAATAGAAAAGAGTAGAAGCCTTTGAAATGGTCATTTTCTGCATGCATGATTAGAGCCCTTAAATGTTAAGTCTGTAGGAGAGATTCCCACCAACAACAGAATTGGCAACCGTACTGGGGATCTCTAGGGTTTTCTGGGAGTCCTTTTTGGGTATTTTTAAAAAAAAATTGTTTCATTACTTGTTTTTAGAGTTTCTGCAAAAGTCTGAGCTAGCAGGGATTCTGGTCTTCCATACCAGTTCTTCCTGCTTACTTTGCTTGGCTGCATTTTCTTTTACGGGAAGTCACAGTGGTACACGCGGCCTGTATAAGGCTTGCATGCGTGTACACACACCAAACCTTCACACAACGCATGTGGACACGCTAGATGATGAAGTAACAGTAGCGTGGCTAGGTTCAGATAATTTTTATTAAAGAGACAATCATCCTCTTCCCTGTCAGAAGTGATCCCTCTCAGGGGTTTTTTGAAACTCATTATGGTCTCTTTTTTTGCAGTTTGTATCTTAGGTACCATCTCAGATTGGTTTTGTTCTATGAAATTTTCCTTTAATTGTTTTTTCTTTTCTAACAAAGTAAGTTTTTGAGTCTTCAACAGATTCTAGTTCTCAATACCAGTTGTCTCTGCCAGTGCTTGATTTCTTGTCTTTTCATTTTTTGAAGAGTTGCAGAGGTACACACATCTTGCATAAAGTCTGCATGCATGTACACATGCTCTGACCTTACACAACTTGCGTGCACACACTGGTTGTTGAACTGTCATCAGCGTGCCTGTTGAGAAATTTTTTGTTTAAGGAGAGGCAATCATCCTTTTCCTTGTGAAGAGTGATACCTCTCAGGGTTCTTGGTCTTCATCATAGTAGTCAACAAATTAGGTCTGATCACAGTAATAACTTTCTTTTTCATTAAAAAGTTTTCCTAAAATTTGTTTTCTTTCATAGGGTTTTTAGACAAGTGTGAGAGTCTGCTTTCATCAGTTTGTGTGTTATTGTCAGTAGCTCTTTGCGATCTGTTCTTAGGACAGAAGTTTTCTTGGTCTTTACTTGTCGTTATTTTTCCTTTTTTCTTTGGGAACATTAAATAAATAAATAAAACTCTTTTATTTCTTGGTTTGGTTAAGTAGTTGTTGGTTTTCATTAATAACCAGGAAAAGTTTTTCTTTCATAAGTTCTTGGTTGTTTACTTAGGGCAATAAGTAGCTCATAGTCGAGCGAAATCTTGTTTTGAGTTTGTTGTTCAAAGATCTTAGAATTTTTTTTAGTTTGAAAAGTTCATTAAGAATTGTGTCAAGAAGAAGTTATTTTGTTTCCAGCTTTCTTTTTATCTTTTCTTTCATCTCTCACAACATCATTAGTTTCACTTTCATAACCTTTGAGTTAAGACAAGCCATAAAAATTAACGATTAATTAAAATCAACTAGACTTTATGTTTGTAGGGTCCATCAATTAGTCTAGGCTAGAGCCTTGATTTAGGTTGGAGAGGAAACTCTTCAAGGCTGCAAAACATACATAAGAGTCTGTGCTAGGGAGTGTTAAAAGTCTAGTATCGTGAAAGTTATCCGAGACCCCCCTCTAACATATTGGCTAAACATGAGGTCGCGTGCAAAAAGTTAGTGTAGATAACCCCTCCAAAGCTGGACCAAGCATAGTGGGGAATGCATATAGAGGGCTTTTTTTGGGATTCCATCGATTGCATTTGCCACGGAGCTTCGTGGGTCTCAAATTCATTTGAGGTCCTCAATTTTCTTTCAGACCACTTGCTTTTGATACCCTTGACAGGTTTCAGGCTTGATACCCTACTCATTGCGGTCCACCTGACTATCGACTGTACCCGCCTGGTGACTGTTCACGCACTGGAAACCTAGTTGCCATTATTTTAGGGACTTACACAAGTGACTGTGGGGGTAGACCGCGTTACCTAGGATAGACATTGGGCCACACTTTGCAGAGTATACCCGAAGGGTGCTTCTGTGTTCGAGTTTCACTTGCATCGGTAAGTTGCTCTAGTGTTGGTTGTTGTAATTGTTCTTCCAAATAGTTTAGACATTGCTTGTTTTATCTCGTAGGGGATTTTTCTAGTGTGTGTTGTTTTTGAATGAATAGAAATCCCTAGTGTGTCTTTGGTCTTCTCACACAGTGGAGGATCACGCGCTCTTCCGATCACAAAGGATTCTTGGCCTGCCATCAGTTACACTGGAGCCACCCCTGCCACCGCTAAGGCGAAAGCTATACCAACAAGGGTCTTTTGAAGCGACCGTGTCACAGGAAATTGTGCCCAACCAACATCTGGAGGAACCAACTATTTCAGACCTTGGAGCGGAAGCTCTTGGTCCACCCGAAACTCCAACCACTGATCTTTCGGTGCCCATCATCGTACAAATTTATCCTTACGGGCGCCAGATAGTGTCACATGCAGCAATGGAAACAAATGTTGCCACTTCTTCTGGGAATTCTTCTATTCCCACTACGACAATCACCATAGGGGGTGTTCCACCTCCTAACCCACTGTTGTTGGCTTGAGCCACCATGGTCTCGACTGCCTCTACCTCGAGTAGTGGTCTGATCCCATCTTTGGCGGTGGCCACTGCTCCTTTCACGTAGAGTGCGACAAGCCCTCCGTTCTCATATGTGATGCCTAGCTCAGGTACAATCCATGTACTATCCTACTCCACTATACAAAATTTAGGTTTGGGGGCAGGGAGCTCTAACGCTCCTCTGCAAGGACCCATGGGGGGCACTTCAGCTCCCTTTAACGCTTTCCCTTACGAGGGAGGTCATATACCTCCTTCGTCCCCTTCGCTCGATAGTACCCACCAGCAATCTGTCAGGCCAAACACACACCATAGTTCATTTGGAGTAGGGAGTCAAGGACCACCTTCTCATAATCTGTCGGTAGGTTTGACACCGTTTTCTTTGTTTGGTGTGTTTGGTAACAATGCTTTCTCATCGGCTGCTTTCCTGATTGGGGGCAACCCTGGTTACAGACAACTTAATTCTATGCAGGGTACTATTCCTGCACAGGGGGAAAACCCAGGAACTTCTTCCGCATCAGGACCTTGGAATTCTTGGCAGGGATCAGTTCCCTTGTCAGGAATGTCGATCTGGGGAAATTTATTTCACAACCAATGGAACCTCGAGCAAGGTGCAGTACCTATGCCCATGGGATTGGCATGGGGCAACCCTTCCCAAAGTACTTCGAATGTAATGCATGCCCAACCATTTACGTCCTATTTCGGGAATCAGCCGATGATGTCTCCTCAAACGCAAAATCTGTATGTTGGTCATGGTCATGGTTTTTACCAAAACCCCGACCAACAACCCAAATTTTCCTGGAAACCTAGTGCCATTCAAACTCCAGGCCCCTTTTTCCATGGTTATCACCAACAACCCAAACTACCTTTCCTGGAAACCTTGCATTTGCCAGACTTAACAAGGCTATTGAACGACCCTATCTGTCATGATCCGCGTTGGCCTCCTATGCCGACAAAGTTAACTTCAGACATACTAAAGTTTGAAGCCAAGCCTAATGAAGATCTAGGAGATCATGTGACTACTTTTCACCTTTGGTGCTCATCTAATTCGTTGAAAGATGACTCTGTATAGTTGTGATTGTTTCAATGTACTCTCATTGGGAGTGTTGCGAAATGGTACATTGAGCTCGACCGCTCAAGATACTCTTCCTTCGGCAAATTGGCAATGGATTTCCTAAACCATTTCCAATTACCTATGAGATACAATGCTGTCATAGAATTGCTAGCCAATTTCGAACAAACAAAAGCGAACCATATCTCTGATCACATCTGAGAGTGGAGACACCGAAAGAGTTTGATTAAGATGCCAGTCCCACCAGCATTCCTACTAGAGTGGTTCCTTAAGTCTTTGGTCCCACAGTTATCCAAAGACGTCGCAACGTTGGGAGTGTTTTCCGAAGAATATGCAATCATGAGAGCTCAACAACTTGAGCTAATCTATTCTCAGTATGGTCTACTGTACGAGATCTAGCCAGATGCGCCATGATCAATACTTGATAAAACCAGACAGAGAGTTGGACCACATGCCGATGGTATTGTTGGTTCACCACAAGCAAATCCCACTGAACAACTAATGAAATAATTGCAGCAATTGTCTATCCAACATACAGTGGCCAACTAGACTACTGTTCCAGTTGCTCCCCCTACCCAAACGTCGGATATACACAGTGTGCAATCAACAAGTCCGAAGGCCACCCAACAGCTTGATGGAAAGAAAAAACAACGTAAGAAGGGTAAGGGGGATAAGAAACCCACTAATAATGCTGGCGAGGGCAACACCGAAAAAAGGAAGTCGAGGTATCCGTATAATCTATGTGTGGAAGAGCACCTAAATCACCAATGCCCTCGACTTGCAGAGGCCCAAAAGTTATTTTCACAGCAACAAGTTGTTGTGTTAACAAACCCTTTTCAACATGGCCAAAATGTAACTCAAGCCTCTATAAGCGCGGAAGGGGGAAGTCAAGGACCCCATCCATCTTCAAACAATCCTGCATCTGTGAATGTGTATATGATGAAAGGTGATGCCTATATATTGACTAGAGGACATGATTATAGCAAGCCAAGAATTTCATGAGAATGGTAAAGAAGCTGAAACCCCATATCTTCCTCTCCAGATCGAGAAGACATTAGGCGAAACTATGAAACACATCCTAAAAGGTGCGTTTAAGAAAGATTCTCACAACCCAAATGCATGGGCCGCCCAGAACTACTCTGTGGTGGAGGATTTGTCTCAAACCCCTTATGTGATGTCTGCTTTGGAAGTCCTCCAAAGCTTCCCTTCCCAGAGAAAGGCTCTGTTAGCTGCTTTACGATTCGTCGAGACTTGTAATTCGTGTACGATCATGCTTGATACGACTGACTTAAAACATCATCTTCCTTACCACGTAGCATTCCAGATAATCGTGGCTTACACCATGAAAAATTTTACTCAGAACATTTTCCACATGGTGGTTGATGAGGGTGCCTCGACATGCGTAATGCCTTTGGGGTGTTGGAAGGCCATTGGCCAACCCGTTTTGTCTCTGTCACCTACTCTTCTTACCGCTTTCGACGGTCATTCGTTCCGACCACATGGCATTATCCCCTCTTTTCCCGTACAATTAGGAGGGAAAATCATGTGTGTCGAGGTTGAATTGGTCGATGCATCTCTCGACTACAATCTCTTGTTAGGAATGAGTTGGACCTATGCTATGCAAGCAGTAGTCGCTACAGTTTTTCGGGTCTTGTTGTTTCCACACGAGGGTCGGATTGTGACCATTGATCAATTGTATTTCTCCCGTCCTGACCCTTCATTGGGGGTTTCCACAGTCCCAATGATTGATAACCCTCAACCTGGCATCGCCAACATAGGGGTTGGTTTGTGCCCAACTTTGATGGTAAATTTTGATTACCCACCTCCTCAAGGCGATGTTAAGTTCATATCTGACCACCATAAGGTTGAGGTTTTCCAAGTTTTTTCGTTTCGCACGACTTACTTCAATGATCTGTGGATTCTTCCCCCCCCATCAACCATGATGGAAGGGACAGGGCACCATGGTATGTCCATTCCCTTATCCACGACAGAAGTAGCATACTCTTTAGTCCAGTAAGCTTCCGTCGACCCCAATCCAACTCCTTCACAAGAGTTAGATCCTATTCTAGAGCCTATTTGGGCTCAAGGTTCGCTCGCTGATACAGATTCTTTAGACTTAGTATTTCCCTCAGACGAAGCAATCATGGAAGCAATGACTAGTCTGTACAAACCCTGGGACGATCTCCATCATAGATCTTACTTCCTCCCAGAGTTAAGAAGAATTGAAGCAGGGGAATTCACCTCGACTATGACTGGAGATAGGTCTTGTCCTATCAATCCTTTGGCTACACATGTTGTTTATGCTGAGGGTAATATGGCAACCATCGCTAAAACTATACCTATAAACATCTCCAGAACCCCTGGCGTCGTGGAGAATGTTTTCGTCGAAGCTGACGACTCCCCTAAAGAGATTCAAATCTACACAGATTTATTTAAGGAATTTCGTGATGTTTTTTCTTGGTCTTATGAGGAAATGCCAGGCATTAATCCAAAAATTGTTGAACACGAAATCATGACTTATCCTGACGCTAAGCCGGTTCGACAGAAGCTTCGTCCAGTTAATCCTAAGAAAGCGGCATCTATTAAGGTTGACGTGGAGAAACTTCTTAAGGCAGGTTTTATCTACCCCGTCCATTTGACCCAATGGGTGTCAAACCCTGTGCCGGTTAACAAAAAACAAGGTACGATTCGCGTATGTACAGACTTCCATGATTTGAACAAGGCCTGTCTAAAAGATAATTTCCCCACACCATTTATTAACCAGATAGTCGATGAATGTGTAGGTTGCGAGGCCTTTTCTTTCATGGATGGTTTTTTGGGATATAATCAGATACAAATCAAACCCGAAGACCAACACAAAACAACATTCATTTTTCCATGGGGTACATTCGCGTATCGTAAGATGTTGTTTGGTCTGAAAAATGCTGGCACTACCTTTCAGTAGGCCATGTATTTTTCTTTCCATGATCTCAAACATATTGTTAAGGCCTACTTAGATGATTTAGCATCACGCTCTCGTAAGAGAACTGATCATCCCACACACCTCCGACTTATCTTTGAGCGATGTCGCTACTTCTGGAATCATGGTTGATCATCTCAAGGTTGAGGCAATAGTTCAATTGCCTCCCCCATGTACAATCCTTCAACTTCAGAGTCTACAGGGAAAAGCAAACTTTTTGCGGCATTTCATCGCAAACTATGCCGAGATTACAAAGGGATTTATTTGCTTACCAAAGAAAGATGTTACTTTTCATTGGGACGATGCTACTCAACGCTCCTTCGAAGCATTGAAACATACCCTCACGACTGCCCCTCTGCTTTGGCCACCTAATTATAACAAAGATTTATTATTATACTTGGCTGCAGCAGAGTCAACCATCGGCATGGTCTTAGTTCAGGAGGATGATTTGATCTCAGAATATGTGATTTATTACCTGAGTCGAGGCCTGGTTGGACCGGAACTCAATTATTCTCATATCGAAAAACTTGCATTGGCATCAATCCATGTTGTCCAACAATTTCATCATTATGTTTTGTTTCACAAGACCACCATCATTGTCATTATGAATCCGTTTCAATACGTGTTAACACGACGGGTAATCGACGGAAAGATCAGTAGATGGATAGTTGTCCTCTAGGAATTTGACTTAGATTTCGTTTCGTCGAAATCCAAAAAGTCATTGGTCTTTGCAGAACTCATCTCAGAACTTCTGGTCGAGTTAGGTGATGTTATGCTCGAAGAATCGCCTATTCAAGGAGACATGTTTTTGATAGCATCTTCAGACCCTTGGTATGGAGATATACTTGTCTATCTCCAGACTTTGAAGTGCCCCGCCTCTTCTTCTCTTGATGAGCGTCACCATATACGTCATCAGGCCAAGAACTATCTCATCCTTGAAGACATTGTCTATCGTCGAGGTGTATATTGCATCCTTCCTCGGTGCCTCACTCATGAAGAAGCATAAATAATTCTTAACAATTGATATACTGGAGCATGTGGCAGTCATTTGTCTGGGTTGGCAATAGCCTAAAATATTTTACGACCTGGTTACTTCTAGCCGACACTAATCAAAGATTGTATCGCATCAGTCAAGAAGTGGCACCCGTGTCAGATCTTCTCTCGGAAGATGAGGGCACATCCCGCTCCCATGTTTCTTGTCATCACAGTTGGTCCCTTCACCAAGTGGGGGATTGATTACACTACATGCAACCCTCCTTCCGCAAGGGGGCACCATTATATCATTGTATCTGTCGACTACTTCACAAAGTGGGTCGAAGCTATGCCAACATTTAAAGATGATGGAGAGACTGCAACACTCTTTTTGTTTAACCAGATTATAGCAAGGTTTGGCGTCCCAAGAGATATTGTCACTGACCATGGCAGTCACTTTCAGAACCAAATGATGACCGAGTTAACATCAAAACTTGGGTTGCGGCAAGAACACTCATCACCCTACTACCCTCAAGCGAATGGTCAGGTGGAAGCTGTCAATAAATCTCTTAAGATCATCCTACAATGAACGATCAATTCGGCCAAGTCAAATTGGCATTTGATTTTATACTCGACATTATGGGCCTACCGAACGTCTGTTAAGACTGCAACTGGTTTCTCACCTTTTCAACTCGTTTATGGGCTGGAAGCAGTCTTGCCCATAGAATGTCAGATCCCATCTTTAAAGTTGTCCATACAGTTATTTCCATACACTTCACCGCTTGAAGAGCGTTTATTATATCTCGAACAACTCAATGAGCAGTGTCCTGATGCGACCTTAGCTAACGAAGCTCACAAACAAAAATTCAAGTTCCATTATAATCGGTCCATTCATCCTCGGATTTTCTCGGAAGGCGAGCTTGTCCTGGTCTATGACCAAGATAAGGACCCCCTGCGGGCAGGCAAGTTCAAACCCATCTGGTTCGAACCTTTCATCGTAAAAGAGGTTCTAAAAAGGGGCGCTTATCATCTGGTAGATTTTGAGGGAAATGATTTGGTAGAGCCTAGAAATGGGCTCTAGCTCAAGAAGTATTACTCCTAGGTAGGTCACCTTGGGTAACTTTTTATAACATAGGTATAGTCTTTGTACTATTACTTTTTAGTTTCTTTTGGTTTTATGGATGTGTCATTTTTTGATGTTATCTTTTATCACTGTGGCAACTATCAAGTGAATCAGAGGTGTTTGTTGGATACACATACGACGCTAGACGACACACTTGGAGGCTTGCCTCCGCAGCTTGGGTAATTTTTACACCTCAGGGCCAGTTATTATCTTCAGGAGGTATATGTTTAGGCAACACCACAAACAATGTCACCGAATATAACACAATTATTGAGTTTCTTCATGACGCTTTGTCATTTGGTATCTCTCACCTCTGGGTCTATTTAGACGCTCAGCTGGTTGTGTCTCAGTTAAATAGAGTCTACCATGTTCATGATCCTACTTTACACCGACAGTTCCTTAGGATACATCTCTTAGAACGAAGCTTTGATTATATTACATATTTTCATGTTCCTAGGATATTAAATCAAGTCACAGATACTCTAGCTAATCAAATTTTAGATTGGCATCTCGCACACATATAAGAAAGACACACGCATGCACATGTAAATGCATAAACAACCACATTGTCTTTTCCTTTTTTGTAAATGATCTCATAATCATATCCAAAGAGATTAGTCACCCATTTTTGTTGCTCGGGGGAGGAAAGGCGTTGTTCTAGAAAATACTTGAGGCTTTGATGATCTATCTTAATTTGGAAGCATTTCCCCAATCGATAAGGTCTTCAAAGATCCACGACATGCAGAATAGCCAACATTTCATTTTCATAGATTGATTTTCTCAAATTTCTCTTTGACAGTTGTTTGCTGGTAAAGGCCAAAGTTCGACCCTCTTGCATAAGGACAACACCAATTCCTTTCCCGAAAACATCACATTCCAGGACAAAGGTCTTTGTGAAATCAGGAAGGGCCAGGACTGGAGTGGTGCACATGGCCATCTTCAAGGTTTGAAAAGCCTGAGCATCTTCTAGAGTCCAAGTGAAAGAATTATTTTTTAGTGCAGTGAGAGGTGTCACAATCTTTCCATAATTCTTAACCAACTTGTGATAATAACTTGTTAAAACCAGAAATCCTAGCGAGCTTTTGACAGTATTTGGGTGAGGCAAATCTTGCATAGCTTCAATATTTTTAGGATCCACCCCGATGTCGTCCTTTCCAACAAGATGACCCAAGTACTCTACTTCCGAGGTGCCAAAAGAACATTTAGATTGTTTGAGGAAAATTAGGTGTTTAGAGAGTAGATGGAGAAATCAATCCACATGAGAAAGATGGTATGTCCAAGTTTTGTTGTAGATGAGGATATCATCAAAGAAAACTAACACAAAATGATGGAGAAAAGGACGAAAGACATGATTTATGAGGCTTTGGAAAGTGGAGGGAGAATTACACAAGACAAAGGGCATGACCAAAAAATCATAGTGGCCCTCATGAGTTCTAAAGGCAGTCTTAGGAATGTCTGCCTCTTTCATATGGATCTGGTGGTAGCCCGAATGATTATCAAGTTTAGTAAAGAATTGGGCACCACTCAATTCATCCAAGAGGTCATCAATGACAGGAATGGGAAATTTGTCTTTAATGGTGAGTTTGTTGAGGGCGTGGAAGTCAGGACACATGCGTCAAGAACCTTCTTTCTTAAGGACCATGACCATAGGAGAAGAGTATGGTCTCGTACTAGGGTGGCTAACACCTGCGTTGAGTGGTTCTTGAACCATTTTCTCAATTTCATTTTTTTTGAAAAAAGAGTGACGATAGGGACACATATTGGGAGGAAGGATTCCTGGGACCAGGAAAATGGAATGATCATGAACACCACAGGAAGGAGGGAGTCCATGGGGAATGGAAAAAACCACTTGATGTTTAGAGAGGATGGATTGGAGGTCATGCGGCACAGAGGCTGTCTCAGTGGCTTGTATGGCATGGAGTTGGGAAATAATGCCAGAATGGCCTTTTTTGAGCAGCTTTTCCATGCGATGGGAACTAATGATCTCTGGGGAACTGGCGGTGATGCCTTGGGACTTATATTGTTGGCCCTCCTAGTCAAATTGCATGGTTAATTCCTTAAAATCCATGAGAATGGGAACCAAAGTCCTTAGCCATTCTGCACCCAACACAATGTCACAACCCCCCATGTCAATAGAAAACATATGAGATTTCATATGGTATTCACCAATTTGGAGATGCACATTTTCACAACACCCTCCACATTTCATGGACCCGCCATTGGCAATCGTGATTTGGAAATTATTGACTGTATGGATATAGCAATTAGTTTCTTGGGCAATGCGGTGATGAATAAAATTATGGGTGTTTCCACTATCAACAAGAATGATGACCTTTCTATGCTTGATGTAACCAATTACCTTAAGAGTTTGGGGAGAGGAGAAGCCAGTGAGAGTATTTAGGGAAATGATCGGTTCTACTTCAAGAGGGTCTGAGGGAGGGGTTATGTCAGTGGGTTCAGGTGACACAGACACAATGGGAGACTCAACATCCTCTTATGAAACATCCTCCTAGATGGTCATAAAAATATTTTGTTCCTTACACTTGTGTCCCAGAAAATATTTGTCATCAAAATTATAACAAAGGCCTTTGAGTTGGTGTTCGTCCATTTCAGCCCTGGTCAATTTCTGGATATTTAGTGGAGTAGAAGGAGGAGTGGGAGTTATTGGTTTTTTGCGAGGAATAAATGAGGGTTTGTGGTTTTGAGAAGAGACAACATGTTGTGCTTCCTTAGATATTTTAGTAGCATCCACCCAACTCTGAGGCCAATCCATGACGACATGAGCATGAATCTCATCCTTGAGGCCATCCTTGAGGCCACTGATAAAACATTCTTGGAAAAAGCATCAGACATGCCCTTTGTATGAAAATACAATCTCTCAAAAGCAACTATAAAGTCTTCCACTGTGCTAGATTGTTTCAACTTTGTCAAATGGCCTAAATGGTTGGTTTCAGTATCAAAGCATTCATAAAGATCAACCACAAATTGTGTCCAAGCCACATACCCTTGGTGGGTATTTTTTCTCCATTGCCACCATTGCCAACGTTCTTGATCTAGATGGAGAACACCATATTGGAGTTTGGCCAACTCATTCGTAATGCCATGAAAAGAGAAATAATGTTCCATTTGAGTTACCTAGCTAGTGGGATCTGATCGATCAAATTTGGTCACATGCACACGTGGAAGGCGTAGGTCACACTGAAAGTGATGGGGCTGAAAATTCTGGGAATGAGAGGAAGTTTCACCTACGATATGCAAAGGTGGGTCAGATAAGGGAAGATATGTAGGGACATGCAGCTTGGCGTAGATCGTCGTAGCGACAGATTCAAGTTGGGTAGTAATGTCTTGTTTGAGCTCTTGTTTGACTTCCTTGATTGAGGCAACGACTGAAGTAGCGATGGAGGAATGCATTTTTTGATTGATGGAGAGAATATTGGCACTGATCTGTCGTACTTCTTGTTGGGTTTCTGTGAAATTAGAGTGCAAGGTATTGAAGCAAGCTTCCAAGTCTTGGCTATGGGTATGGGACATGATGATAAGGGAACACGAAAAGGGGTAGGTGGGACCACACAGAAAATGGGTTATGGGTGAAGTGTATCACAATGATCAGGGTGACTAGTTGAATCCAATGGGTTAAATCCGAAATAAGGGTGTTGGAAGGGGGTTGGGTCCACAAAAAAAATTTGTTGAAAAATGATAGGTATGAATGCAATAAGAGCGAAGAGATAAATCAAACAGAATAGGTATCAAATAATGGTGCCAACAGAATCCAGACTTTTTTTTTTGTTTTTTTGCTCCTACGGAGTTATAATCTGATCTGAAGAATACTGTAGTGATGAAATGTCCAAATGCTTAACATGAAGAAATGTGTAGTAATTTCACAACTTGAATGCAGGAGACACAGTTATGTCGCAATAGATATTGTTTGTTCTATTTTCGTTTCCATCCCAAGGGTTAGGTATTCAAGGGTTCTACAGACAAGGGTTTTCCCTGTGCTATAGCTCTCTGATATACGTGCGGGGTCCAATAGTAGTACTCGACCCAATATCTCAGGGCACCAACTAAGGAGGCTATACCATACCCTTAGCCGTACTACCCGACTACCCAGGTACTAGAGAGTATCTTCCCGAGTGTTGTTCTCGGTGGCACTATAACAGTCAGGCGACCGATCGATTTATCTATGGAGGGCTTCAAGAGATCTAGGTTGATCCGTATACAGGTTTTGTCTAATGCGCTACCACTCGAAGGGGTACCAACAGAGGTTATAATGGTGGCCAATAGATGTGCCCTTAAGTACCACTTGTATTTCCTACGCGTATGAATTATCGACCTCGGTTTTATGCGTGTAACGACAAATATCTGTAGCTTAAAGATGTCGGAATACGTCTCTATCCTGAAAAAATTTAGCCCACAATTTTCTTCCGAGGAAGGTGCTCTGATACCACTTGTAATATTCCAGATATAAAAAGTATGTAGAACATAAATAAATAGCTATAAATGGCAGATGAACAACAATATAACCAAAACAACACCACAATAATACCAAAATGATAACAAAATAACACCAGAAATAACACTTTGATTACCGAGAGTAATGTTCACTTGCCTCTTCGTGGGGGCAACCTCCAGTAGAGCAGATCTCTATTGCAATAATATCCAAGACAAAAGTTCTCATATCCTTGACTCCTGTTTATACTAAATATGTCTACCAAAAGAACCATCTAGAGGAAGATCCTTCTAGAAGCAAAAGCTTCTATTAGGTCTTCTTACATTGGACTTATTCTTCCTTATTGATAGGCCTTATTAATATTGACCTTTATTACATGGAAATATATTATTCTACCTACGTGAGGGGTCAGGTCCCTAACAAACTGGAACCCAAAACAGAAGAAAAAATAGATGTAAAACTGGAAGCCAAACCAGAAGCCAAACTGGAAGCAAAATTGGAAGCCATATCATAAGAAAAAATGGAAGCCAAACCATAAGACAAAATGGAAGGCATATCAGAAGAAAAACTGGAAGAAACATCTAGTGTTATTCCTGGCACCAAACTGGAAGCAAAATTCAAAGCCATATGAGAAGAAAAATTGGACGTATAACGGGACGCCAAAACAGACGCAAAAATGGAAGAAAAATTGGAAGGCATGTCATAAGCAACAATTGGTGCTATACCTAGCGCTAATCCTGGCACTATTCCTGGCATTAATCCTGGCACTATTCGTGGCGCTAATCCGGGCGCTAATCCTGGCATTGTTCCTGGTGCTAAACCTGGCGTTATTCCTTACACTAAACCTAGCGTTATTCCTAGCGCTAAACCTGACACTAAACCTAGCGATATTCCTTGTGCTAATCCTGGCGTTATTCCTGGTGCTAAATCTAGCGCTAGATTTCTAGCGCAATCATAAAAAGTCCATATTGCACCTGGTTTTGTGCCAGAAAACGTGTCTGATTCATGGAGTAAAATACACTAAATTTCGACGCTATTTTAGGCAATAATTTCCTATTCTATTGTAGTGATAGGATTCTCGCAGGATTTCACCAGGAAGTACAGAAAGCCAGAGATAAATCCTGACATGATATACATATCAAGAGGAATATTTTCAAAGAAGGAGACCTAGTATTGCTCTATGATAGTAAATTTTTTCAACATCTTGGTAAGTTTAGAATGCATTGGATAGGGCCGTACGAAGTAAAGGCTATCATAGACGAGGGATTTGTACAACTAAAGGATATAGCGGGAACATAACTCAAGGGAATGATCAATGGTATTCGACTAAAAATGTACAGGGACAGTCGGCCTCCTAACACTTAAAAATTACAGTGCAATAAGGAGTACATGTACATAGTGTACTATAGTAGAAGCTAGGAAAAAAAATGACAAAAATAAATAAAAGGAGAAAAATAAAGAAAAATAAATACAAAAGTAGAAAAGAACGAAAATGAAAAAACACTAGAAAAAAGTCGCACACAAAAATTACCGTGACATCCATCAGAAGACCGCGCACAGTAAGAATTGAAGTTGACGCAAATGCACGCAATAAATCAAAGGTGAGCCTAATTTGGTCTATAAAAGGCATAAAGCATATAGTTATTCAACACTTAGCAAATTTTGAGCTCAAAGCGAGAAAAATAACCAGTGCCCTAGTTACCAAGTCACAAAGTAGAAAGCCAAATTTTGATAATTTCAAAGGATGACTCCACCGAAGTTTAGTTCGTCGGGACAATTTTTATGGGTCACTCGACAAGTCCAAAGGCGCAAAGAGAGGATGTAGTAGTCAGAGAATATAGTCGAGCTCGAGGACGTGACCACCTCAAACCCATAATTGATTAGCCCGATGCAGGTCGAGGATGAGCTCCCTACAATGTAGCAAGGAGAGATAGGGCAAAGATCTAGGGCTGGAAAAGGGGTTTCAAACCCTAACACCGAGGTGCCTGCAAGACCGAATGACACAGTGGGACCATGATAGTCCAAAACATAAGACAAAGTTTTGATCGAGGACATAACTGACCAGCTAGAGTCAACAGGGGAAGAAGAGGGCACAAAAGAAGTAGAGGCAGGTACATATAGTCGGGGAAGGAAAGAAATACCCCTGACAGTATGGAAATTACCCTCCCATTTCTTCTATACACAGTCCCCACTGTCGATGACATACTGGGGAAGGTACCAAAGTTGATATATGCGAATCATGACATGCGCAACACAACCAAATTTCCAGAATTGGCTGAGGAAAAATATTTGATCAACACGTGGGAGATTACCCCCCTAGGAAGACCAATGCTAGAGCTTGCGTAGTGGATTACAGGGCTTTAAAACTCAGGGATTATGAATCTATTAGACATACCACTCTTTGGGCGCGACAATAATTTCAGCCTTTGCATCAAACAATTAGCCACTCGAGTCCACGAAGGCATTCTATGGATGGACAAATAAATGTGGCATTGATTTCCAAGATCACAGGACTACCCACAATCGACGCGCAACCCAAAGACTTCCTAGAAAACAAATCATGCAAGAAAGAACTGACACAACAGGTGAAGGTAAAGTTTGACACGACCAGGGGAAACCAAGGCATCATCATCAAAGAGATCAATGACAACGTGATAATATTCACAAGTAAACTAATTGTGTGCAAGATGCTAAGAAAATGTCGCAGAGAGGAAGCTACAACATGAGTGATCGCAGTGGTTGCGCAGTGTGTGTAGGGGATGATATTCAACTGGGCACTGTACTTACTGAACTAATTCCTACTTGACTGTTGCAATGCGTAGAACAATGGAACCGAGTTCCATTACTCTTGGTTGATAATATTGATATCTCTAGCAGGGTGGCAGGAACCCAAGTTCTCAACATTACTAGACAGGATAGGAAAGTGTTATGCAGCCAGGCATGAGTCTCTTTGGCAAGCAAAAGATAACAAGATGTAGCAGGAAAAAGACATTGTGTTTTCCATGTTGTTAGAATAAAAATAATAGAACACAACGAAAATATGGTGCATGCCTATGGAGGTTGCGCATGAGACATAGGGGATAGCTAAATTCAAGGCATCTTGCCATCATGTATGGATCCCAAAAAGGAGTGGCTCAAGATGTAGTATTGTGTCACGAGGGAGAAAGTGTACTGGACTATCAAAGAATGGATTGTGTAGTGGAAGTCACCATTAGAAAAACCAACCACAATAAAATGCACAACGCAGTCCTCGAAGCCTAAGGACAAGGCTGACATAGACTCATAAGCAAGAACAGGTAGCCCTGTTATCCCCCAATTTAGGGATAACTAAGGAGATTATGTCTCGAGGTCCACAGGTCATAGACATTGAGTATCGAGAGCCAAATCGACTTGAGCATGGCCCTGGAGGGCCCATATTTTCTTTTCTTCAGTGCCTACACTTTGTCAGCAACAACAACATCCATCACCTCAGCCTGGTCCTGTAGCATAAATGGATCTTTCTCCATGAGGTAATGAGTTCGGGTATCATGGTATGTGTCACTCTGATCCTCAAAACCTTTGAATATGTGCATTCGGTTCTTTTTGTTTCTGATGGGTGCTTGGATGTTATGCCTATCCACTCGACCATATCTAGGGGAAATGACATGATGCCCTAGTAATATTGTTCCCATAGGTTTTGAGTTTCCACTGGGAGGATTCATGAAAATCCATCATCCACTCCCACCATACTTACCACTTTCCATCTTTCTCCCACTCATCCATCTTGTTACACTGGTCTGGGCATTGGGTTGGACAAATATTTAAGGGTTGCACCTTACCTTGTGGGAATAAGGGGCTAAAGGCCCAGAGGGTAAAAGCAACTGGCAAAAAATAAAAGAATACAAATAAAACCTCGAGATGATTTTCCCAAGGATCCCCGAGAAAGCAATAAAAGGATTCTCAGCAAGAAACAGAGGGACCCATAAAAAATAATAAAACAAGACCTAGTTAGAGGATAGGGGGTCTCATCACGAGCCATCCTATTAGCTCCATGGGCATCTATCGGTATGACACTACTAGCAGCAGGTTACCATGCCAGGGTAGTGGCTCTTGCTAGCATAGCCAAGAGAAAGGGGGTCTCATCATGAGCCATCCTTCTCATTTATGTGAAAGTGCTTGTGGGTAACATTTCCACCACTGGTCACCACGCCAAGGCAATCTCCCCTGACTAGATTCTTGAAATAAAAAGAAATAAGAAAAAGACAAAAGGCATGAATGGTCTTGGAAACATTTGCATCCATGACAGGTGCAACTCACCCTCTACAGAGGCACCCACAGGTAAGCCATGCATTTCCCTGCTATCACTGCACCCCTTGCCCAGACATCCCGTATCCACCTCATCCACTCACATGGCTTGGATTTGATTTCTCCCAGAAACATCCCACATCCAGTGAGTATCAGCCCAATAGGACTCCCTGTCACTTCCTCCAAACTTGGCTTGCATATTAGTATAATTTCTTTGAGCACTTTTTCGGGTGAAAGGGATTTTATGCACATGTTTAATAAACTTGATGATTAGATGTGATTGACATTTCTATGATCCCTGTGACATATGAGCCCATGGAGGGTGTATTTGTTGATGTTTCATGACCATACCCGATGGAAGGTACCCATATGGACAGGTACACATGGGGATATGATCAGTTTGGACCTCCATGGGGCTGAAATCCCACCAGATGGATGTTGAGACCCCAGTAGGGGGTAGAGGCAGATCATAGGGCTTGCACCAAAGAAGAGGATGACATTCCACCAGAGGCAGCTTAGCAGGCCTGTACCTAGGGGGGTTGTGCCCTTTCCACCAAGACGTTGGCCTTGGAAGGCCCATGACATCACCCAGGACACTCATGACATCATCCAGTGCTTGCGGAGGTTTTGGGTGGCAGTTGTGGTAGTAGTGGCACGTGTGTCAACTTGTGGAGGCCCAAGGGGGGCTAACGTTTTTCTCCAGGAGGCCTATGTTTCCCTAAAAGGGGCCAACGTCACCTTAAAAGGGGACAACGTCACCCTAAAAGGGCATGACATCTTCATCTTTTCTTGATTTAGGGTTTGATTTTGACATTTAATGTAAAACAATATTATTATGTATTTTTGGCCTTGTCGGCCTTTTGTGACCTAAAAAATAATTAAGGTCATTGCTAATGTATAAATAAGAGAGATAAAACTTTATTTTATTCGTCATCTTTCATTCACACTTGTGTGAGGTCTGAAATCTGCGCCCTCCTTTAGGGTTTTGGCTAAAATTACTAGTGTGCACTTGTTGAAGGAGGCTTATTTTGGCTATTTTTGGCAATTTTGTTGGTGGAAGGTTTACAACTAGGGTTTTGCTTAATGAATGCTTGGTAAATGTAAGTGAATTTCTGCAATCCTTCCATTACTTGAATGGATATAGTATTTTTACTTGCATTTTGTTCATAAATTGCCGGAATAAACCCTAGGAAATAAGCACATGTTGGTGTCCTTATTTTAATTCCCTACTAGATTATTCCATTGAACCATTTTTGGTGTTGAAGACATTGCTAGGGCATTGCTATTGCAACACCCTACCCTTGTACCTCACCTTAGACATTTTTACTTTGTCATTGAAGCTAAAGAAAGAGGAAAACACACTAAGGCCTAGGGTTACTACACCTTAGTGAGCTATTTTCCCCTAGGGTTTGATGGTTGAAGCCTTGGATTATCAAAACTTCACCATCAATTTCCTCTTGTATTTGGATATACTATGATCATTGTTCCTTCAACTCTTGCCACTACCTTTCGACTCCATTTTCCCTATGAATGCACTGAACTAAGACCTTTTACTTGAGTGTTTTTTATTACAACTTCCAAAATATTTAAACAACTACTAATATATTCTAACCCTATTGCTGCCATTATCCATTTGATTTGTAATTATACTTTGCAACATTTTATGTTTCTTTAAAGAAATTGAAATATTGGCTAGAGCGTAGTAGTCTTTGCTTCTAATGAATGTGGTATTGTGACATTGATGATAAATCAGTTTTATTCATTTTGAAAGAATTTATTGTGAAGTGATGTATTGTAATTTCTTTTACCATACATCATTGATTTGCTTCATCAATATTATCAGTCAATTGCTTTATTTCAGAAAGTCTCCAATTATATGAATTACTAACCAACAAGTGATCTTGAAAATATATAGTTTCTTGTTGATTTGTTCTAGGTAGGTACATTTTCTAGTTATTATTATCTTTATTGGTTGTTTAGCCAGACTTTCTAATCGGTGGTGAATTGTTAGGGGGAAAACCTTTACTTAGCCTTAAACCTTTTCCTTCTCAAAACCCCAAGTCACCAGGGACGTCTCCCCTGGGCCTACCACCTTAAATATAAAGAGTTATCCTATTGAGGTGACAGTGATAAGATAATCTCATGTTGCATCAGTTTGTCTTCATTATCTTTCATTTATCCTTCAAAGTACAAACTGTGCGATAACAAACCCGACGAACAACACTCAAACAACAATAGCATGAACCCTACCAAGTGGGAGAAGCACAGTACCAAAATGACCGAGAAGAACTCCCACAATAGCAAGAACATGAAGTTGGCTGAAGATAGGGCAAAAGGAGACGGTATAGGATCAAGAGGAAAGAGGCTAAGGAACAACAAGAGAGGCGCAACCCTCACAAACGACAAGGAAGCCCGTGCAAGGAAACAATGCATGTAAAAATAGAAAGTATGAAATAGAGGACCTAGACATCACCCTGACTTGGGATGATGCAAAGCTCATCGTCGACAAGGTCCAAGACATGAGCGAGGAAGTGGTCAAAACTGTAGAGGCGTAGAGGGAAGAAATTATGGCCAAGCTCCTAGAGGTTCACGAAAACATTAAGCATCTATGGAGTTGGAAGAATCATAGGCCACTACACGACCACAAGATAAGACACAGAGGCCACCTGCACAGAAAGAAGGCAAAGAGACCATGCAATTCGTCATCCAGGGTAAGGAGACATTCATGATAACGCGTCAAATGATCAGGTTCGATCAGGAGATGACTCAAAAACCCCTAGAAGAGGTGGAACAAGTGGACATGGTGATGGCACATATTCCCACAAAGGCCTTATATGAGATACAGGACAATGTCATGCAATAAATGTAGTCGAGGGACCGTACAGATGCCACAAATATAGAGGTGGGTACAGGGGTTGTAGAGATGCTTCAGATAACCTATGACCAGTTGATTGCAAGAAGGAATAAGAGAAAGAACGTGCATACATGTTGGAGTAGGTATTGACAGCGGCATACAATCTAATCCCAAAAAACCCACGGGGAGCAGAGAGAAGCACAGAGGAAAAGATCAACCTCATTGAGCATACAATCGATCAATATCGGCAGGATATCGAGGAATTAAAAGAAAAACTTAAACCCATGACTCCTCCGGAGGTTAAGGAGAAAAGGAAGAATACGTTGCAAGTTAAATGGATGAGATTGAAAAACAAGTCAGCGCAATAACAATATTGCTTGACAGAGTAGAGTAACTTTGGACAATGCTGGAGGAAGATGACCAGGTCCAGCAGTGGAACTAGGAAAAAGAAAGAGTAAGCACAGCTATCCAAGACCTCAAGCAGAGGCAAGAGACAATGAGTATCATAAAGAATTTGAAAGGAATGTAAGATATGAAGAAGTTGTAGGCAAAGTTAAAAGCAACGCAGACACAAAAGCAGGAAAGACAGGCGCAAATGGAACCCCTTCAAGAAAAAGCAACTTCGATGATCAGGAAGATGGAGGAGGAGAAGAGGAACATGGTGCAAGCATAGACAAAGTGCACAACAATGATCCAAGAGGAGATCACAGTGAAAGCATTAGAAGCGCTCACAGAAAAGGCCGCGCAGGTCTAGGAAAGAGGAAGGGAACTTGCAGACAAGTTCCATAACCTAGCAGAGGCTATCGAGGGAGTACGCACTTCCTATGTGGCTCGAGATGAGCCACATGTCAATGTTTGGGGCCTGTTGGGTGTAGGACGATTTTGAGTAAAATTCATTTTTTGGAAAGTAAAGATTAATTTAGAAAAATACATTTGGAAGGAAAAGTAGCATGTGTAAGGAAAATGGAAGGAAAAGCAGCATGTGTAAGGAAAAGTTGCATGCAAAGGAGGAAAGCATGCAAGGCGTGGAGGCAAGAAGACCTAACCCTATTAGGGTTAGGGTTTTGGAATGTAACAACTAACAAGACTGTAAAATAATATAAATAAGCACCTAGGAGGTCTAGGTCGGGGGTTCCGTGTGGTTTTTGTTGGTTGGAAGTGGGTTCCAAGTTAATTTTGAATTGTAAGAAATTGGTGTGATACCTTTTTGTAAGCTCTTGAGATGTAGGAGAGCCAGGTAGCTAGATTTGGAGGCTTAGATCACAGGCTAAGCAGCTTGGTGTGATATAGTTTGCCTCACAAAGGTTGTGGAACCTTTTCTCATGATTGTATGATCGAGAGTGTAGTGCGCACAACACCATTTATTGTAGAAAACATAATAAAGAGCGTAAGAAGCCAGATCTTTGTGGACGTAACCCAAGAGTGGGTGAACCATAGTAAAACCTATGTACTGTGTGATGATTGAATGTTTGTTTACTTCCTGTTAATGGTTGATCCTATTTAATTCCTATTAATGATTGATTTATACATATGTGGTTAGCTAGATCTGGTAGAATGCATGCATAGGCTTAATAGATGAATGGATCTTAAGAATAATAGATTGATTAATCAGTGTAAGGTCTGAAGAAGATCAGGTATAAATCCTAGATCCCCACTCTTTCCTAGACTGCAAGAACTTGAGCTTTGCAGTCACCCATAGAACTATCTTGAGTGAGACTACGGAGTACATTTTGTGTGTTGTGTTGCCTTCTGGTTTACCAAGAGGGTCAATAGTTTTAGAGGGTTTTATTAGAAACCTGTTCAGATCTGAACCTGGGTCAATCCAAGAGGTATACAGAAAGAGTAATAACCAACATCCATTGGAGTTATGGAATGATCCCAATTGGGTTTCTTCATACATATATTTTGGACATTTTGTCCAAGTTTCACCTCTTTTTGGTAACTGGGCTGCTAGTTACAACCTGTTGAAGTTCTAGGCCAATTAGTGTTTTTGGCCTTGAATGCTATAGGTACCTTCTATGCCATATTAAACATTTATAACATGCCCAAAATTTTAATTCAACTCCATGAATGTATTCTATGGTTTAATAGATTTCCATATACTTCTCATGTGCCTCAATCTGATTCCGGAGTAGAAATTTACGACCCTCTGAAGTTAAGTGGGTCTTAAAATTTACCCTCCACTGTTTGTCCTGTAACTTCCTCATAAAATCTCTTTTTGACGAACAATTTACACCAATATAAATATCTCTCCGGGCTCTTTCATTTGGGTTGCAGAGACACAATAAGTATTCCATATTTTCATGGTTTTTGAGTAGCTAAAAAAATTGTTTAGGGCCTCAAAAACATGCTGCAAAAAGATGACCTTCAAACAATATAAAATGTTGCAAAAATTCATTGGTTTTCTGTTGTTGTAGACCATCCAAATGACTTCGTGCACAAATTTGAACATGTACATCCATATTTAGCATGCGCATCAATGCCATAAGGTAGCGCATGCTTCGCACACCTATAACCAATGTGGATCACTTCTCTGTCGTGCAAATATTTGGTGCACACTACTTTTGTGTCGTGTGCCAATATTTACTGCGCACAATTTTGGTTCATGCACTAATACCTATTGCGCGTAATTTTTGTGTCGTATGCTAATATTCTGTGTGCATTTCACTCTACATGCCACACCATGCCAAAGTTTAGTGCGCTCCCACCGCGTACCAATACTCCGCGTGCACCATTAATTAAACTATTGTGTGACAAGAATATTCAGCATGCATGCACTGCATACCAAAATTGCACGCACAAACAAAATTACTCTGCGCTCTATCAATAATCAGTGCACACACCACGAACACCAATATTATGCGTGCGCACACCGTGCACCAATATTACGCATGCACCACCCAAACCACACTATGCAGTACTAAAGTTAGTGCTCACATCCACACACTATTATTTTTCCGCGCTTCACTAGCTCTACTCCGTGAAGCGCCAAATTAAAGTGTGCACACCTGCGCACCGTTATTTTTCATGCATTACCAACTCTACACCATGCAGCGCCAAATTTAAGTGTGCACACCAACACACCAATATTTTCCGTGCATTACCAACTCTACACCGCTCAATGCCAAATTTAAGTGCACACACCCTCACACCATTATTTTTCCACGCATCCCAACGTGTACTCCACAGCACCAAATTTTATCACGCACATCCATGCACCCTTATTTTCCACACATCACAATATTTTCACTATGCATCATGCATTTTTAGTGTGCACACTTGCGCAGCTTCATTTTTCTTCACATCAATTCCTCATGAATTCCGCTGCAGAAATTGGGGCGTTTGCCAAACTTTTCCCAATTTTCACCATGGACATTCTGCAACCATGAAAATTGTTCAATTTCACTCTAATAACACCAATTCAACCTCTACAACAACAACAAATCGCTACTTGTTGACATTCCTGGAACAAATTTTTCCCAAACTCAATTCATGAATTGAGAATTTTAATAAACTAATCTTGCTCCATCTGTCATGGCTTCCCTGTAACTTCAAATTCAACCAATTCTAGGTTTAAAGTTGCTAGAACAAATATTAAATTAAGAATATCTCACCACTTGGCCAAATTTCTCAAATTTGCCATGAATTTAACAAAAAAATTTGGAGCCCAAAGGGGTTGGATCCAATGGTGAAAAGCGAGGAGTTTTTCACCGTTGGGCAAGGTTCAATTCCTGTGAGGGCCTAACCTGGAAGCCATGGGGGAACCTTGAGGTAGTGGTCAAATGTGTGGTTACACCCAGAGATATTATTATATTAAATAATATCGTGAACCGTGCACACATAAGTGGATCAAAGCCCACCCCCATGTCCTCCAAATTTTAAGCCCAAAGGGGGTGGATCCAATGGTGGAAAGCAAAGAGTTTTTCACCATTGAGCAAGGTTCAATTCTCATGAGGGATTTACCGAAAGCCATTGGGGCACCTTGAGGTAGTGGTCGAACGTTTGGTTGCACCCAGTGATACTATATTAAATGGCATCGTGATCAATGCACACACAAGTGGATCAAATCCCAGCCCCATGTCCTTCAAATTTATAAGTCTCTGAGGTCTAGAGTAGTCGGTGAGGGAGTGCATTGTTAAGGCACTCTGTAAGTGAAATTCATTAGTTTGAAACCCCCGGGGACACCTCAAATCCAATCATGTTAAGGGTTGGTGCGGTCCATGCCTGGTCCAATCCTCAGGTGAATTTGACGGGTTAGATGCCCCTGGGTTGTGGCATCTCAGCCAAGGAAATCCCTCACCAATTACAAAAGGTTCGGGATTACCAAAAAAAATAATGGGGCTTTTGCCCAATTCCACGCCATTGCTTCTAATTTTTACCATGGACGCACTATAACTTGAAATTTTTCCACTTCGAACTCAATTCTCTGTGAAATTTCGCTTCAATTCAACTTGCTTGGCCCATCCACACTTAGTGTTGAAAACTGGAGCTTTGATTGTAGCATCCCCAACATCCAACTGGGCTATGCCACATAAATTTTTCGAACTGTGTACAAAATTAAAACATATAGAAACTCTGCAAATGCACATATTCATACAAAATAGTAATAAAAATACACATGCAACACACATAGGAAAAACACATAAATAATAATGCAACATGTATTTTAACACAAAATTGGCACTTATCTTGGTAAAAATATCACCAACTATGTGCATACCTTCCATGCTCCTCCCAGCCTTAGACTACACTGCTCAAAACTCTATGCAGTGGGTCATCCCCGAGCTAGGACTAAACTCCACCTGGGTAAAGGAATTCCTAAATAGATTTATGTATCTCAAACAATAGGAAAAACTCTGTCGCAGGTTCCAACTCGAACTAATAGCCTACAATCCCTCATTCGCCACATGCCTGTCCCACCCTAGGAAGTGTGCCCCTTCTCTGCTCAACAGTCCCTCGGCCGTCGAACTTCCTTTCCAGGGCTTCAGCAACAAGCCGAACAAGAAGTCTCAGAGCCCTATAGCCGCAGTTTGGCACCTTTGGGAAATCAATTCACAACAATTCTCTCACCTAGAGAGAGTTTCTTACGAGCCTGACAAATTGCCTCTTCAATATCACACAGGCCTGACAACCCGCTTCTTCAGTCCAACTCCTAAGCTAACTAGGTATAGGTGCAAGTATGGGTACAAGAAGGTACGAAGGAGAAATGAATCAGTGAGTGAATGATGATGGAATCTTGGAAAAATGAACTAAGTCCAAACTATATGTATGCATGCTCCCAACTTGACACTTGTCATGTTGAGAACTACTTTGGCCCACTTGTCCCCATCCTTAGAACTTAGGATAAAATAATTATCCATACTTTATACTCTAAGGAATATCAATATAATATTTCTTTTTGGCTTAAGCTCCCTAGCTTAGCCCCTTATCTTAACGTTTATCCCTGTTTCCCTGACTAGTGGAGTTTAGCACCCCATACTCTTTTACATGGTTGGCCTGCCACAATGATTTGTTTTATATTAATATTTGCATGTGATTATATTTACATTACGTGCATACTATCCTTTCTGCATCCCGACTCACCAGCCTCAAAACACAACATATACACAAAGTCTCTATGGACTCAAAATCGTGTGCACTTAAGTTTGTTGCACATGTATCCTGGAATGTACACACTTCATCATTTTAGTGTGCAGTACATGTGCGTGCTATACCATGGAAGGTGTGCGCAAAATGATATAAAACAACTCACCAACTTATATACATATGTACATTTATATTTACATTTATTGTTGGGGTTCAGCGTAGGGGTATTACACTTATGCTACTATTGAACACTCTTGTTGAGAGCATAGAGACTCTGTAATATATTGTAACCATTTAGTTGTTGAATAATACATTGAGCATGCTTTAAAGTGTGGGTTTTTTTTCCTTGTCAAAAGGGTTTTCCCAAGGAAATCATTATGTAATGGTTTATTATTTCTTTCATTTGTTTTTTGCTAATCATCTGTAATTGTTTGTTTAAATTTTTATGCACATTCTTCCCTTATTGGTTAGTGTAGGAAGTGTATTTTGCACCTTTGCTTCCTTTCATATGTGACAACCAAATTGCTTTGTGACAAGCAATTTTTCCATCAAATTCTAGCCTTGCTTGAAACTTCAAGAGTGTTTGTTTATACAAGTTGAGAGTGTTGTTGTAAAACTAGGATATAACTCTTCAATATTGTTATTACTTACCAACAGATTTAATTCATTTTTTAAATTCTTTATAAAAAAATTATCTTTCAGAGAGATCTTCTGGATTGTCCACATTTAGAGCCATTGTAATCGTCGTTTCGAATCTGAAACTGGATTCATCTTCAGGACTTGATTGTCAAAGTTATGAGCTGCAAATCTTTTGATGCGAGATATATTTTTGGGCTAACCTTGAAAGGAAGCCCTAGAACTAAGGTGAGATAATTAATAATTAAATTATAATCATAATATTTAAATTAATAAACCCTAGAAAATTATAATTTAATTAGTTAAGACAAAAAATAAATAATAATATAATTAATAATTAAATTATAATCATAATATTTAAATTAATAAACCCTAGAAAATTATAATTTAATTAGTTAAGATAAAAAATCAATAATAATAATATATAGATAATACTAATAAAGGAGCTTAATTATGATAATTCCTAGAAGGTTGTTAAATTTTTTATTAAATAATAAACCCTAAAGTAAACTAAGTATAATAACTAATAATATATGGTAAATTGCTATGATTGAGAGGTATTTAAAGTATTTTATTGTAGTGTTAATTCTAAATGTATTAATTTATTGAGTTTTAATATAGTAATTAATATATAAAAAGTCATCTAAGGTATTAAGGTATGTTGGTCCTTGACCAAGTTTTGGGAGATCCTTGGTCAAGTTTGACCTATTTTGGGACTTCGACAACCTGTCGAAGGCGGAGCGCAAGACGAAGCAGAGATCTCGGGATCTCGGCCCCTTTTTGGGATTTGGGATTATGTAACGGGTATGAGATATCGGCCCATGGGTTTACCCATGTTTAGGCCTATTTTGTAAAGTATAAATAGATGATATGCAATGTAGTGAGGATATAGAGTTATGAATGGCTAAGTGCTAGATCTATGTGATTGAAGGATTGTAAGTGCTTTGTGCATATTGTGTGAGACTTGCAGAGCTAAGTGCAAGTCATTGTAAGAGGTTGTGGAAGGCTGTGTACTTAGATCTGCTTGGGGAAGGAGGATCTAGCGAGCTGCGCGGATCTCCTGTCCTATGCGGAGTAGGGTTTTGAGGCTCTGTGCATGTAACCTATTGAAGAAGCCAATAAAGAAGAAGAGTTAGTGGGCGTAGCCCCAGGGTGGGGGTGAACCACGTGTATGTCATGTTGCTCTGCTTTATGCAATGTGTTGATGTGTTTATGTATTTACTTGCTAAGTGCTTTGATATAGATAGATAGATCTGTTTATGCTTTATGCTAATGATATATATGGATATAGATTTGACCTATGTGAATGTGCTTAGTGCTTGAATCTGCTAGATCTAATCGACCTCTCTATGATAAGTGCTTAGATACATCAGATCTGGATGAATGATGCAATGCTCTGTTTTATTTGCGAAGAAAATAGTGATTGAATATTGATGAATTGTCGGTGCTAAGTGCTCTGTTAAGTATTACAATCACATATATGTGTCCCAACTAAGTTTGCAGACACCTGAGTCCTGCAACCACCCCTGCCTCTACCTCGGGTGAGACTTCATCTGCTTCGCAGGTGTTGCTGAAAGGGTCGGTAGTTAGGGTTTTGTTGGTGCATTTTTGTAGCATTGAACCCTAGGTCTGGCCCTGTGCCAACAAGGTATTTTTAAAGTTAAGGTTTAATCTATTTATAATGTTTAGTATTATATTAGAAAACCTCTAGGGTTTGTGAATTATTAAGAAGGAAAGGAGAGCGTCAAACCTAGTCATCCAGACCTGATAACCTAGGTTTACTATGTTGGTTGATTAGGGGAAGCCAAATGTTGCTCACCTCTAGACCTCCATCTCTATTCATATTGTCACGATGCTTGATTATTTCAAGGGCTTCTTTGACTCTTCTTTTGTAGTAGTGGTCTTCTTTTGCAATGATCTTGGTATCTTCTAGGCACACATGATGCTTGGTTTTTAGAGAGTTTTATGCTAAGGCGGAGGTGTGAATATGTGAATATTCTCATTTCTGATGTTTGCTTCATGTTATTTGATCCTTACTTGAAACAATTGTTTAGTTTCTCCAATGTAGCATTTACCACAGGAACAAGAGACCTTGTAGATTCATTTTCCCCGACGATGATCTATAGGGTATTTTATTGATCTCATTCTTTTTCTAATAGTTATCATGGGTTTGAAGGATGTTGTGATTTCCTTTCTTTTCAAAACTTTGGAAATATTATCTGTGACCCCCTAGATGTATGTAAGGTATGCCTTCATGTTGGAGTTTTGATTGTCTTATGGTTGAGTCTTCCTTTCTTTCCTCTTCATAGCATTCATGATGATCTTTTCTTTGTATCCTATGTTCTTGAAGACCCTAGTTAGGTGGTCTATTTCTTATTCAAGGTGATCTTTGTCAGAGATTCTTGTTGCCCTTGTAGATAGGGTGTGAAGGACCCCTGTCTTCTGAGAAGGGTGGTGGTGGGAGTTTGCGTGAAGGTAGCTCTCTGTGTGGGTTTTATTTTTGAAGACTTTGTGCCCAAGTGTAGCATCTTGCTTCTTGGTGACTAGCACTTCTAGGAAGGGTATGCTTTCATCTTCTTCAAATTCCATGGTAAATTTTATGTCTTCAGAAATTCCATTGAGGTGATGGAAGAATTTGTTCAGTTCCTCCTTTCCATGAGGCCACTTGACGTTGGTATCATCTACATACCTCTTCCACCTTGATGATTTGAGGGGGTATGATTCAAGATCCTTGTTCTCAAACTTTTCCATGAAGAGGTTGGCCACAATTGGGGATAGAGGGGGTCCCATGGCCACCCCACTTGTTTGTCCATAAAACTCTCCCTCGAAGATGAAAAATGTTGATCTTAGACACACTTCTACTAGTCTAGTTGTCTCAAGGTATGCAACCTCATTGACGACTTGGATGGCTTACAATGGGACTTTTGTAAAGAGGGAGACCACATCGAAGTTGATAATCATGTCTTGTGATTCAACTCTTTCTTCTTTGATGATGTTCACAAAGTCACTTGAGTCCTTGATATAAGAATATGTGTTGCCAACCAATGGTCCTAAGATCTTTGCTACATACTTTGTGAGTTCATAGGTTGGGGAGCCGATTGTGTTGACAAATGGTCTGAGAGGAACTCCTTCTTTATGGAGCTTCAAGAGTCCATAAATTCTAAGGGTGATTAGACAACTTGGAGTAGGTCATTTTTTTATCATTTCATCTAGGTTAGAGTCTTTAATGACCTTCTTGACCTCCTTAATAACCTTAGATATTGGGTTGATATTTAGCTTCTTGTAACTTCTAGAGGTAGTAAGGTGCTCCTTCATTTTGGTGTTGTAATCTATTTTGTTCATAACAATTGTGCCCCCTCCTTTATCAACATTTAATACCACAATGTTATTGTTGCTTCTGAGGTTTATGAGGGCTTCGTGCTCTTTCTTGATTATGTTGTTTTTCGATGGTTTCTCTCTTTGAAGAACTATATTGCAATCCTACCTAATGTCGTCTTTGTCTTCTTCATTAAGGTTTTTAACACTGTCTTCAATGCTACAAACTATATTCTCCATCAGAAGTGATTGGTGCAATAGAAAAATTCAACCTTTGTTTAATATATGTCTTTCCTCATCATTTAGTTCATGATCAGATAGATTGATTACTTTCTTTCCCTCATTGTCAGTTGTATTCTTGTCACTAAAGTCTACGAAGGTATACATACCCTACCCCTCTGAATTTGAACATGTGACCTCTTAGAAGGAAACACGTGTTTGTAACCATTAGATCCACTCAAACTGTATAATTATACACATAGATATCATATAATATACATCATATTACCAAACCTATAAATATAAATTATACAATAATTAACTTAAAACTTAAAAATCTTAAAAATTATTATATATTACTTCATTGCTCATATTTCTTCTTAGTTAGTTAATTAAATAATAGTAATGCACTATCCACCTTTTCCTTCCGTATGTAACAAATGTAATCTCGATTGGTTTGTTTATAGCAATGGGGGCTTTCAACCTTGAAATTTATTTACAGTTTCCCATAATTTCGTCGTGGCATGTGGATATTTATACATGGACTACCATATAAGTTATTTAAAGATATATTAAATCATTTTCTTTTACTTAAAAATTAACAAAATTATATAAATTTATGGACTACCATATAAGTTATTTAAAGATATATTAAATCATTTTCTTTTACTTAAAAAGTAACAAAATTATATAAATTTTAGATGAATGTTTTGAGGTATTTGAATTATCCTTAGAGATTACCCTATAATATAGGGTCATACATTCATATGCATTATTATTTCCATACTAATGGATCACAAAATTATGGCAAGCTCATTCATATGCATTATTATTTCCATACTATTGGATCACAAAATTATGGCAAGCTTGTTCCGAGGCCAAATGCCTTTTTGAATGGAAAAGAAATAGTATAATAAAGGAAATAATGTTTTGGAGTAATATATATATATATATATATATATATATATATATATATATATATATATTTATTTATTTATTGTAATTATGTTGTTATATTTTTAATTGTATTAAGAGAAGTAAAGTGTATTTTATAATTTAATATTAAAGAGATTATAACATGATATTTTTATTAATATATGATAAAAATATTTATTGGAATTAAATTGGTTTAAAGAATTCAATATAAAATATTATAAAAACATTAATAATAATAAATTTAATATGAATTAAATAATATTTATTTGCAAATTTGTATATAGATAAAAACAAGATTATAAAACTAAGCCATATTGATGATGATGATGATGATGATTAACTTCCACTAAGATGGAATTTGTCTATCGGACCTTAAGAGGGTAAGTGACTACTTTTTCCCAATAGAAAATTAGCTCAAAATTATATTAGGATATAATTTTTTTTACATCTTCTTCCATAGCATGGACCCAGTCCTTAATATGACTGATAATAAACTTTAGCCAAAAAACATTGTTCAGATAATAACTTCCTTACAGGTCTCTAAGGACCAAAACTTCAAAAAGAAAAACTACAAGATTACAAGTTTGTATAAAAAAAAAACCATCCAAAATACTGAAAGAGGTGTCTCAAAGTACCAGATAATTATGGATATCAGTAAAGGACACGATAATTCATGGGACCTGCGCTCCCAGAATCCCATTTGTAATATGAAATTCTGCAATTAGGTTCATGAAGAGCTTGTTTTGATAGTTGGTCTACCTCCTTGTTGAAATCCATGAATATATGTTGGAAGCTAATTTCTTGAATTTTTTTAATTAATTCATTTGTTCTATGCTTCCATCTTTCAATGACGTTAGCCTGGAGCCTTCGTCTATTATTGAGCCATTCTATAATTACCTTTGAGTCTCCCGGTGCTCGAAGTTTTGGAAGGGCTAGATGATTAGCTAGAGTAAGAGTTGCCCAGATTCCCAAGAGTCCTGCCTTCGTATTTGTACCTTCCCCAAAATTGAAATGTCATCTATAAACTGTTGAATCTAGAGTTTTGATTACACCCCCTGCTCCAAAATTTTTATTTTCTAACTGTGTTTCCCCATAAAAAAAACCAATAGAAAAACCAACATGTTGTGTGATCAAACAAGCTCTTATAGGGATAAGTTTTTGAGTCGATAGAAGATTCTTGAAGAGACCCGAAGTCTTGATAACCATAGTGTGAACTGTAGGAGAAGTATTCTCGAAAGTAGCTTTGTTTCTTTCGATCCAAATAAACCAACATATAAGTGTTGCAAGAGTAGGAGAGATAGATTTATAACACAAAAATATTCAAAGATATTGCAAGAGAGACAACAATATAAAAGAGATATATCGGAAATATAACAAGAGTCACAGAGATATAGTAATACACGATTTCTATTAATGAAATAAATGTACAAAGACTGTAAAATACAGAGTGAAAGACTCGCTAGAATGGTGGCAACTTATCTCTGAGAAGAGATGTTACGTCTACTCACATCCGTGAGAAGATGAAGATTACAATGAGGCTATAAGGGCCTTTTTAACATAAGTAAAATCCAAAACCCTAACCCCGGAAGATGAAAAGCCAAAAGGTTTGTGGGCCCCGATGGGGGTAGTTGATACATCAACTTCCCAGGGGTGTAACTTTTGCATACGATCTTTGTTTGGGGCACTCGATAGCTCATTGGAAAGATCTATCCGACTACAACTTTTGGGTGAGCAACATGATCTACGACAATCGTGTTGCTCCCTGTTTTCTCAAAAAACATCGTTTAGGGCCTCAAAACGACTCCGGAAGTTCAGGACCCGAAAAACTACTAAAAATAGTAAATTACCAAAATTGCCAGAAAATTGTTTTGAGCAAGTTGGAGAAGGTGGGTGGCCACTGATATCCACCTAGATCAATCCTCCCTCCTTAGGAAGCAATGGTCTCCATTGTGTTGAGTTCCCGAGGGAGAGGGGAAAGTGATTGTTGACTCTGAATGTTGGTGAGTTGCTTGCCTTGCTGGAGGCGTCGAGCTGCTTGGTTTGTTGAAGGTTGTCACAAACCTGTTGCTAGAAGGGTTGGACCTTTTTAACTAGTCCGGCTACATGAGATGATTGTGTGCAGAAGGAATCTTTGTGTTTTGCTGCAATCTTGTCGACCTGCTCCTTTTGGATAGAAGGTGCTTGGGGCGAGGTTGTAGCAATTGCAGTGTCCTTCTATTCCCCCTTTGAATAGATTGTAAAGAAGATGAATTTTGCAGTATGAGATACTACCTTGCGGCACTGTTTAGGTGGAACAATAGTTGGAACTACCTCTGGTATTTTGTAGAGATTACCCCCTAGAGAAACAATGACACTGCGGGGTCGAGACTCATAAATAGCATGGCACTTCCACATATATGGTTGTCCCAAGAGAACATCACAAACATCCAGTGGGGCAACATCACATAATACCTCTTCCTTCAAGGGTTGGATGTCGTATGACAATCGACACTACTGGCTGACATGAAGATCTCGTCCTTGGCAAAGTCACCCAATGTTGTATCGTTGTGGGTGTGGTGTTGTCAACAATCCCAATTGTTTGATGACCTCTGTTGAGATGAGGTTCTTCTAGCTTTCTCTATCAACAATAAAATGAAGCAGGGTCCCCTTCACCCACATCTGTGAATGAAAAAGGCGCTCCCCCTCTTCTGGATCTATTGGTTTTTCTGGTTGAATTGTTGCGGTCACGACAATAGCAGTGGGGTCTGTGTCAATGATCTGTCTTTTACCAGTATTTTCAGAATCAGATTCAGAATCATGGTTCGACTCTTTGTCTTTGATCTCGTCCACTAATGATTGTTTTGAGTGACATTCATCGGTGTTGTGTCAGGGGATTTTGTGGAAATCACACCATTTTTCGGTGTCCTTCTTTGTCTTCCCGTGACCCTTCTTTTCCGGTGGCTTAGACTGGTTTTCGGAAGATTGTTTGTTAGGGTTGTCCTTGTCATACTTTGGTTGTTGCGGATTTGCAAATCTGAACTCCCATTTGTTCTGGTTCTTAAACTTCTGCTCGATTTGAACAACATATCGATAAGCAGAACCGAGTGATGAGATGTCCAGAAAATCCATTTCAGTTTGGATGTATCTGTGTAGAGCCCCACGGTATTTCAGAACCAAATGTCGTTCAGAGTCCTTGATACCCATCTTGGTGCGCAAGGTATGGAAGGTATTGGTGAACTTTGGAAATGCTTGGCCCCTCTCTTGCCGTAGTGTGGTCCATCTCATGTATTGGTTCTCATAGTTGCCAACAGGGTAAGATTGTTCCTTTACCGCATCCACGAAAAAAATCCCAAGTGGGCTCGGCCCCATATATCCCAGACTCCTCTGTGGAACTTTGCTCCTAGTAAGTTTCCCACCAATGTTTGACATGGGGGAGAGCTTTAAGGAGTGTGAAGGTGATATTTTCTTTGTCGGAAAATATGTGAACAAAGAAATAACCTTCTAGCAGATTTAACCATTTGTCTAGGGCTTCTACATCTATTTGTCCTTCAAATACTAGAATATCAAAATTAACTTGTACCTTGAAAGGTGAGGTGCCTCCAAAGTGTTCCCTTGATGAAGATGTGCCTATTTCTATCGACAGGCATTGAAGGATGTGGGAAAAATTCTCCATCATTTCGTCCCTCTGTCACGTGAGAGCTTGCTCCAGCAACAGATTGATAGGATCGTCTGCTCCGTCATTTTTATTTTCTTCCTCCATTGAGAGTTTCTTGTGTGTGTGAAAGAGATTTTCCTCAAGAGAGATAAGCTCGAGACCCAACTTGCTATACTCGGACCTCGTCGGGGACATGCACTGAAAAACGATCAAGAGAAGCCTGTTCTGATACCACTGATCTAGATTATTTTCATCATGAAATGAGAGCAGAGATATAACACAGAAATATTCAGAGATATTGCAAGAGAGACAACAATATAAGAGAGATATAGCAGAAATATAACAAGAGTCACAGAGATACAGTAATACACGATTTCTATTAATGAAATAAATGTACAGAGACTGTAAAATATAGAGTGAAAGACTCACTAGAATGGTGCCAGTTTATCTCTGAGAAGAGATGTGATGGCTACTCGCATCCGTGAGAAGATGAATATTACAATGAGGCTCTAAGGGCATTTTTAACATAAGTAAAATCCAAATCCCTAACCCCGGAAGATGAAAATCGAAAAGGTTTGTGGGCCCCGATGGGGGTAGTTGATACGTCAACTTCCCAGGGGCGTAACTTTTGCATACGATCTATGTTTGCGGCACTCGATAGCTCGTTGGAAATATCTAGCCAAGGACTACAAATTTTGGGTGAGCAACATGATCAATGTCCCATGTTGCTCCCTGTTTTCTCAAAAAACATCTTTTAGGGCCTCAAAACAGCTCCGGAAGTTCAGGACTCGAAAAACTGCTAAAAATAGTAAATAACCAAAATTGTCAGAAAATTGTTTTGAGCCAGTTGGAGAAGGTGGGTGGCCACCGATATCCACCTGGATCACAATGATTACTAAGGTGGAATTACTTAATAAGACTATTCCAGATCCTTGAAGCTGCACTCTATTTGAAGGAGGTCGATCTATACCAATTGATGATTGTAGTATTATAAAGATATTTATCCTTAATAATATTGTGCCAAATGCCCTCCCGGGTGAGTACTCGCTAGAGTGTGATGGAAATCAATGTTGTGTTGAAATGGAATAAATTTCAAAATCCCCAACCACTGCAATGTTTTGGTCTGGATAAAGCATCCCACTTGCAAATATGATAATGTTTGGTTTCGTTGTTACCATTCCAAAGAAAGTTAAACATCAATTTCTGGATCTTATTAAGAACAGAGCATGGGATAGTCTCCAAAGACATCCAATAAATTGGTTGACTCTCTAGTATAGACCTTATTAAAATATAGCGACCACCCAAGGATAACCATCTATTGCACCATAGTCCGATTTTTTTCTCCAATTTTGCCAGGAGCCAATTCCAATCATCAGCTCGATACACCTTGATATTTAGTTGATATCCCATATATTTGAAGCCTGAAGAAAGAGATGAAAATATGTATGGGAGAAAAGACTTGTATGGATTAAGATCCACTTCGGATAATCCTTCTTAGAGTACAGTGGTTTTGGATTCATTTACTTGAAGACTCAAGGCTTTATAGATCAATAATATGAGTTTGTCAATTTCTAGCCATTCATGAATATTTGCCTTGGTCATGATTAAAACATCATCCACGAAGAATAAATGAAGAATGTTAATCATTCTAGACACTTTAATACTGGTAAGCTTGCCTTCCCCTTTTCTTTTTTTTAATAAAAGGTTGAGGCCCTCCATAACCAGGATAAATAATAATGGGGATAATGGATAGCCTTGGCGCAAACCTCTGCCACTACTGAAGAATTTTGTAGCCTCTCCATTTATTAATAAAACATAAGTGGGTGTTGGAACCAGGCCGAAGTGGAAAGAAGGAAGACCGTGGGAAAGAAAGCGTGCAGAAACGGAAGTAATAGCTGGAAGGTAACACAACACGCGCACATGCAATAAAGCGTGCACAAGTAAAGCGACAGCTGGAGGAAGAACAACACACGTGCATGGGAGGAATACCTAATGTCGGTAGGTTTAGGGTTTTGGTAATACATTGTAAATGGCTGAAGAGCCCGATATATATAAATATAGATACGCAGGTATCAAAGAGAGGTTGGTTCGCTTTTGTATTAGTTCATATTTTGTAGTAGTCCATCATAGTCATGTACGAGTTGATGTGTTATGTAATACTGCTATGAACCAATTTTGTAATTTGTTGAGCTAAGAACAGAGGAGAGAAGGAAGATCTAAGGATTAGATCGCAGGTTGTGGAGCCTGGTGTGATCTAGTTCGCCTCGTACAAATCTTCCCCATTTGAGGGAATTGTAAGCGCGTGGCGCTGGAGATACATAACTACCATAATAAAAGAGACAAGAGCCAAATATTTGTGGACGTATCCTAGGAGGGGGTGAACCATGGTAATATATGTGTAATGTGATGAATGCATGTATATCTTTGTTTTCTTTCAGCAGTCAATTGTAATGCTTAACGAATGATTTAATACATTGTTATGGAATACGATTGTGTTGTTCGGGAAATAAATTGTGAAAGATAGATGCACACTTGTGAATAATAGTATATTTCAATAAAAATTCATAGTATACGGATCTGATTAATAAACCCCTATCTCATACTGAATCGTAGGCTGTAAACACTTGAGTCTTACAACCACCCATTCAAAGCTATCTTGGGTGAGACTGCGCAGTGCACTATGTGTACTGTGTTGCCTTTTGGTTTACCAGGAGGGCCGATAGTTTTAGAGGCTTTGTTGGAAACATGAAAGACATCAACCCTGGGTCAGTAAATCAGACGGTAGAGGAGAGTAGTAGTAATCAACAAATGGTTATGTTGCCATGTTAATAGGAACAATAGATGAGTGAGTAGATGAGATAGATTGAATGAGAAAAGAACGAGTGGAACAATAAGAGCAATGAGATATTAGGAGGGAATGTTGAGACCTTGGAACCCCATGAAAGCAGAAATCGAAGGCTGGTTGAGAACCAAAGAGCTAGAGTTTTCACAGAAAGACAATAGAAACCCTAGAATCACACCTTGCAAATATCTGGACAAATACATGTTTACTGATTTACACGAAGTCTTTTTCTGTGATTTTTTTCATCTACTACATAAGTGGATACTAAGGTTGAAGGATAACCATGCGATGAACCGGATTCGACAACTAGATTGGACTCCAGTACAGATTAAGCAGTTACAGCAGGTGAACAACAAATTCATCCACGCAATAGACTTTTGGCTTGACAGTATTGTGGCAGGTTTCATCACCGAATTTGCAGTTGACACAACAAAGTCATACAACGTAGCAGAGCAAGAATTTCTACGTGGACCTTGATGAAGGTACATTCAATCCTTGTATACTTCTATTAAGATAATGCTATATAACAAAGGTGTAATGACAATGGAATCAAACAACTAAACTTCCCTGTGTGCATGGGAGAAGGGGGGAAACACTAACAGAGAGAGGATAAATGGAAGGAGGTAAGGATAAAGGTAAGAAGGAGGAGGAACCCTTGGACCCGATCATGATGAATGAAGACCAACTCAAGCATATCTTGGCGTCATCAGGAACGATGTGTAGCAGAGTACCCTACCAATATAAGGTGAATACCAAGAAGAGAGTCGTAGCCACGAGGGAAGGCTTGGAGAGCAATGAGGAGGAGGTAGAGGATCTTTGGGTTGTGGAGCAGATTGAGGAAATCCTATGTGTAAAATATGAGAGGAAGACGAGAGGCCCAAGAACGGGAGGAGAAGGCAACCATCCTATCCATATTAATGTCAGTGTGGAACCCATAAACCCATGTGCGACTAATAAACCAAAAAGAACACCACCGTTTAGACAACCGAAGTTCGGAGGAAGTCTGATAGCAAGAAGCACATCTACACTAGGAGAAATAACTGGAGGAGCTAGTTCAGGCCGCACTAGTCAAGTATCTACATCGCATGGAGGAGGAAGTAGTTTAGTATTTAGAATGGCAGGACACGATCCCACTATCAGATTACTAGAATTTCGAGGGGAAGCAGCAGAAGAGTCTAAGAAGCATTTGTTCATTTGTGCAAATATCTGGGAAGCAAAGCAGATCACTGATGAAGATACCAAAATTGTGCAGGTAGCGATTACATTAAGAGACCGTGCACTAGACTGGTACATGAGTCTAGACACAAACAGTGCCCCTGGGACGACAAGGACACTGGCAGACATTAATAAGCTACTGATTAATGAGTTCCAGAAGCCGAGCTCAGAGAATTAGTACATGAACGAGATGATCGATATAAGACATAAACCAGGAGAGTCTGTATGGGAGATTGACCAGAGATTCAAGTGATTGAAGGGAAAACTAAAATACCTTATGATCAAGATGCAACATTGACACCTATTTGTCAACTCACTACTCCCACACTTAAAATATCCCTTACGACAACAGAAATTTCAGACGCAGGCAGAGGCTCTGCAGACAGCCTTGCAACTGGAAGAGAACCAATACCAGCAGACAGACCCCGCTATTGAGGAATTGAAGGAGGATTTGAATAATTTAACGTTTCAGCTGAACCAGAATAAGAATAAGGACAAACAAGAAGTCGTTTGGTGCACCACATGCAGGACGAAAGGACACCACAAGAACGAATACCCAACATTCGTGCAGTGTATGGCAAGAGGTATGCCAAATATGCTACCATGGGGAGGATTATGGTGCGCAATATGCAAGAAAATGGGTCACAACCCTTATCATTGCACGATGATGCAGAAATACCAGACCATTCCAAAGAATTCATATTGCACATTTTGTAAGTCAGTTGGCCACGACGACAAAGATTACAGAACTATGGAGCTGATGCGGGAAAGAACATCAAATGCATACAAGGTACAGGCCGAAATGATGATTGGGCAAGCAATGCCACAGTTCAATCAAGCCCCGACTCCATACAACACTACACATCAATAGTACAATACTGCGCAACAACCATACAATAACATGTAACCGCAGTATAACCCGGCACAACCCCAGTACAATACCGCTTAGTACAATCAGGGACCACAGTATAACGGGCTGATAAGTGACCGAGCAGGCTACCGAGGAGGAGGACGAGCTAGAGGAGGTTTCAGACATGGTAGAGGACCAGTCACATGTCACAATTGTCAGCAACCGGGACATTATGCACGAGAATTTCCACTTCCACCAACAACTTGTATGTATTGTCGTGCATTGGACCATGATACAGAGGAATGTCCGACACTACTAGTAAATATTCAAGAAAAGAGGAACCAAAACAATCAGAACGTTCAGTGGATTTCAGCCAAAGCAAGGGATGACGGACGAAACATCAATATAGTTACTCGTGGAGGAACGAAAAAAGGAAACGATGCAGTTCGACAGGGACCAACATAGAACCAATGGGTAAAGAAGAACATTGAACCAAGAAAGCAGTTCGACGTGCCAAAAGAAAAGGAGACCTTTAAGGAAGCCAGACAAGAATTTCAGAAGGAGGACACAACATCTACTTCAACTGCGCAACCATCCAAGGAAGCCCCAGAATATGAGATGCCACCATCATTGGATCATACCAACAGAATGTAGCCCAAGGGAAAATTAAGTACAATCAAAGGCTTTTTTCAATCATGCGTGAAAGTATTAAGTGATCCTTCATCTGTGAAAATATTTCAAAACATACTAGAGAAATGTAGCAGTGAGATGAAAGAAAAACTAGAACCAAAAACTGTCAACCACCTACACACAAGAATAAGAACAAGTAGGGAATTTAGACTAAATGCTAACATTGGGGATTTCAATATGGGAGACATTATACTAGACCTAGGATTCTAAGTGAATGTGCTACCAAAGAATACATGGAAATGTATGGGAGAGCCAACACTGGGATACTCAAATGTCCAATTAAAACTAGCAAATCAACATAGAGTCCTACCAATAGGTAGATTGAAAGGAGTGACAGTAGATCTTGATGGAGTGCACACTAAAGTAGATTTTGAAGTCATTGAAATAGTAGACGACACAACACCTTACCCGGAATTGCTTGGTCTGGATTGGGCGTTTGACAACCAGACCATAATCAATTTGAAAACCAGGAAAATGATATTTGAATCCAGAGAATACAGGGTCATAGCACCACTAGATCCATCGGAAGGGGAGAGGTTCATAGAACCCACTTGCCTGGACTTAGAGGAGATCGTCCAGTTGTACAGAACAACTGCGCACAATGAGGATTACGTAAACCCAACTGCAGACGGGGTACTCAGTTGGAGAAGAATTAATTCATGTGCAAAAGACTCAGACACCGGGTTAGAAAACTGGCAGCAGAGACTACACAAAGTATCCACGCGAAGATGTGCAAGAATAGACCGCGTAGTAGATGGGTAGGCATAGAAATCAGAGAACCACCCGATTTCCACGAACTAAAAGATTTGGAAACATTCTTGATACAATATGAAGACAAAGTATTAGAAAACCAATGACTATTAGCACTTGACTTAGCACTCAAGGCCACACCCGCAAGATGGTGGGGCACACATAAAGAGACCATCACAGACTGGTATCAATGTAAGAGACTACTGCACATAAGGTTCGACGCAGAACAAGAATACAACAAACAACATAAATACGACGGACAAGAGGCACCAACGAAACACTTGGCGAAGTGCAGAACGCTATGGAAAATGACATCACCCGAGGAATGGCCTCATCACTTCATACATACTTTAGAGGGCATACCAGCGAACTGGTATATAGACCAGGAATTGCGCAAATGAACTACAACATGGAGGACATTGCAACAGAACTTCACAATCACTTTCTCATTCGAGCATGAGAACCCCAACATAGACACAACCCTCAAACGAATTAGAGGAGTAATATTCATCAAAGAACCATAAATGGAATTTATCACAGAAGAGAAACAATAGAATAAACAGACAGTCAAGGAACTATTGTCATGTTACCATGTACAGGAGGAAGCACCAAATGAAGATGATCCACGTGATATTCAGATCGAATAAGTAGAAGGCGAAAGAGATGTGGAAGGACCACCCATAGAATTAGAAGTCATTTATGCACCAATCAAGGTAAAGAAAGTTAACATCGGGACAACTGAGCAGACCAAAATGGCCAGCATTAGAGAATACCGGGATGAGAAAACAGTAGAAAGCATCACATAATTGTTGTGTGAATATAGCGACCTTTTTCCCACAACATTTACAGAGATGAAGGGTATAGCCGAAGAAATGGGAGAGATGAAGATACCACTCAGACCTGAAGTGAGACCCATTAGACAACGACCCTACAGACTGAACCCCATATATAAACAAAAATTTAAACATCAGATCGACAGAATGCTCAAAGTCGGCATCATCGACCCAGTTGAGGAATCAGAATGGATAAGCCTGATGGTAGTACAGGACAAGAAGCAAGGCAGAGGGATCAGGATATGCATCGACTTGAGGAAGTTTAATGATGCATGCCTACACAACCCATTACCTACGCCATTCACAGATGAAGTGTTAGAGAATGTGGGGGGACATGAAGCTTACTCATTCACTGATGGATTCTCAAGCTACCATCATATTAAAATAACACAGGAGGATAGACACAAGACCATGTTTCTGACGGAATGGGGATCTTATCAGTACACAGTCATGTCATTTGGATTGAAGAATGCACCCACAATATTCTCCAGAGTGGTCATCGCATCATTTAAAGAATTCATCCATCAGTTCCTCGAAGTATACCTGGATGACTGGACAGTTTATAGTCTGTTGAAAAATCATGTGTAATTTTTACGACTGATGTTAGAAAGATGTAGACAATACCAGATATCACTGAACATCAAGAAATTCATATTTGGAACATCGTTTGGGATACTATTGGGCCATATAGTATGCAAACCAGGCTTTCTAGTGGATCCAACAAAGATCACAGTCATTGTTAACTTACCAACACCAAAAACAGTCTGTCAGCTAAGAGCAACATTAGGACACACATGATACTACAGGAAATTCATCAAAGGGTATGCACAAATCACATCACCACTGGAAAAATTGTTAAGGAAGGATACAAAGTATCAATGGAATGACAAGTGTCAACATGGTCTGGATACCCTGAAGGAAAATATGGTTACTGCCCTGATATTAGTATTTTCAGACTGGCAAAGGACATTCCATGTGCATGTAGATGCATTAGCGATAGCACTAGGAGCTATATTAGCATAACCAGGAGCAACAGACTTGGATCACCCGATAACATTCACAAGCAGAAAGTTATTAGACTCATAACATAATTATAACACAACAGAAAGAGGAGGCCTAACCATGATCTATGCACTGCAAAAGTTCAGACATTACCTATTGGGAAAACACTTTAAGATGTTTACAGATCACTCAGCCTTGAAATACCTAGTCAACAAGCCAGTGTTGGGGGGGAGAATCTATCCATGGTTACTGTTATTTCAAGAATTTGATTTTGAAGTAATAGTTAAACCAAGAAAATTGAATGCAAGCCCTGACCACCTTTGCAGGGTCACAAATGGAGAAGAACCTACGAATTTAGAAGACAACTTTCCAGATGCATAGTTATTCTTAGTACAGATTGTTGATGACTACTTTGCAGAGATCATCTAGTACTTGAGCACATGTACTGCACCACAAGAATATACCACCGCGTAGAAGAAGAACCTGGTAGTCTGTGCAGCTGACTATCAATTGATCACATGACACATATACAAGATGGGTGCAGACAACATCTTGAGAAGGTACGTATTATATCATGAATGACCAAGGATTTTAGCAGAATCCCATGAGGGAATCGTAGGAGGGAATTATGCAGGAAAAGCTATTGTGTAGAAGTTAATACGTGCAGAACTATGGTGGCCAATGATTCACAGGGACTCAAAAGAGTATTTTCAGAGATGTGATGTCTGTCAAAGGGTAGGAAAACCCAACAAAAGGGACGAGATGCCACTGTGACCACAAGTAACATTACAGGCATTTGACAAATGGGAAATAGACTTTGTGGGACCAATTAACCCACCAGCCAAAAGGACAGGGGCAACATACATTATCACCACGACGAAATACCTAACAAGATGGGTGGAAGCCACACCAGTAAAAAATTGCAGTGCAAATACAGTTGCACACTTCTTGTTTGAACAAGTAATCACTAGATTTGGGTGCCCAAGAGTTTTGATGAGCAACCAAGGAACACACTTCATAAACAACACCATCTGTGTGATGACTGAAGAGTTTGAATTTCATCACCAAAGGAGTACACCGTATCATCCACATGCGAATGGAACAGTAGAAGCCTTCAACAAAATTCTGGAGAATGCACTGACAAAGATCTGTAATGTCAACATAGACGATTTGGACCTCAAAGTACCAGCAGTATTATGGGCGTATAGGACCACATGCAAAAATTTGACAAGGCACACACCATTCAAACTAGTCTATGGACAAGAAGTAGTAGCGCCATTAGAATTTTTAGTACCCATCTTACGCGTAGCAACTATCACACACATGATAGAATGAGGTGCAGTACAGGAAAGACTGAATCAGTTATTGTCAATGGAGGAAGATCGAATCCTGGCAGGATTCCATAAAAAAGTACAGAAAGAAAGATACCAAGCTTGACACGATCGACACATCAAAAAGAAAACGTTCAAGGAAGGAGATATAGTACTGCTCTACGATAACAAGTCATTTCAACACCCAGGGAAGCTCAGAATGCATTGGTTAGGACCATATGAGGTAAAATCTATCATGAACAAAGGAGTTGTACAGTTAATAGATTTAGCAGGCGCAGACCTCAAAGGAATGATCAACGGGAGCCGACTGAAGCTATACAAGGAGAGTCGACCACCCACTGCGTAGTTAAAAAAAAAAAATTCTAAAATGAAAAAAGAGAACAAAACGGAAACAAGACTAAAAAGCGCATAGCACGCCATAGATATAAAGGCCATGGGACATTTGAAACAAAAATTCATCAAAGGCACGAACAATGGTTACATACAAAGGGAAAATAAGAGGAAAACGAAAAGTCGGCAAAAGCAGTATGACATGACAACACTAAGTGGAATTAAATCACGGCAAGGACCGATGGGACATCACATTAAACACGCCAACGAGAGATGGCAAAGAAAACATAATGGCAAGTACAAAACCATTGCAGATGCATTGAACCCACGGTTATGATGAGTTAAACACATAATGGAGGAATCATCCTCGACAAGCTTCATGACAAGCCCATACAACACGTGAGCATGAGAGCAACTAGTCTACTCACGAAAGGAAAATAGAGAGAGTACTAGCAGCCATAACGAACAGAGTGAGACCAAAGAGCTCAACGAAGTTATTCGAACTCAACAAACGTTCGACAATCAACATTATGGCACCACCAAAGCCAGCAGAAGCAAGCCAGACAGCCAGACCAACCAGGGTTCAAACTAGGTCACGAAGACCACTGGAAGAGAACAAACAACAGCAGTTGGAGATCGTCAACATTGACGAAATCCCATCCCCAGAGACGATACTGGTAAACTCTACACCAATACTGGAAGATATTCAGTAGCCACAAGTAGAGGCCATGAAAGTAGATACGTCAGTAGCGGCGCAGGCGCCCCAGAACGAGGAAGTGGAAACCCAACAGGAAGTGCAACTAGAAAGCACCGAAGCAACCCTGGAAGTTAACATAACGACAAAAAATATGGATGCACCAGTGCAACCAAACGAGTCACAAATGACCATATCAGGTCAACCAACAGAGGAGACCACTACAAATGCTTCGTCTTGGCCATAATGGTTGATGGGGAAACAACCAGAAGTTGTTGGAACTTCAAACTAGCCACCGCAGCAGGAAGACAAATTTTAGATACTGAGCTCACCCCACAAGAAACCTGCAGCAAAAATTGTTCTACCACGCATGCTAACTAGAGTACAAGTAGAACCGGAGCTACTGGGTCACGTCGGGAAGCTCAAATATTCAGACCATGACATATAAGATGAAACCAAGTTCCCGAAACTTGCGTAGAGGGTCTTTATGCAAACCATAAGCATAAATCAACTTGGAGAAACGATCAACCAACCACACCAGTGGGCAGTTGGGATGGACAGAACATGAATATTAGGTTTGCTAAAGCTACCACATTTTGGTAGAGGCCAGTACGCAACAACATGTGTCAAGAAGCTATTAGCAGTCACACATGGAGGGGATATATGACTGGACAAACCCATCCCCATAACTGTTTACATTATCGCACAAATCACAGGCTTACCAACCCGAGGTATGGATCCTGCGTTGATTTTGGACATAAATCCAAGGAGAAAGCGTTGGCAGAATAAATGAAGAAGAAATATGGCACCTCCATAGGAACGAGGGGAATCATAATCAAACAAATCAACAACACATCTACACAATTGGGCACAAAGATCTTAGCCTACAAATTTCTTAGAAAATGTCGCAAAGACGAAGTACCAGCAGGAGTCATTGCAGTTGCAACTCAATGCACAGAAGGCACCTCTATGAGTTGGGCACCATATTTATTGAACTTATTTCAAGAGGACTGCAAGGATGCATAGGACCTAGGCATAGATTTCCATTACTCATGGTTGATCACCCTAATAGCCTTCATGGGATGGTGAGAACCAGGGTATGTAATTTTTTGTACCAGACCACATCCAACAGGAGCGAGATACCTATTACTGAGATCTGGGCTGCAGGCTAGGGATAAGAGGGAGAACATAATCATATTCGAATCATACCTACGACATATATAGGAAGCTATCAGCCGATCATGGGGAATAACACTAGAGGCTATCGTGCAATATGCAAACATCGCCAACTTTCGGACCACACACCAAACAATGTGGATACAACCAAAGTAGGATCCAGATAAATAGTGGCTACAGATGTGCTACTGCATAATAGAGGGTGATATCGACATGGTCATCAGTGAATGGCCTGATGAATGGAGGATCCCAACCATTACCCAGGAAGTACCGGAAACAACAGCAGAAGGAGAGGCAGTGCAGGCGGAAACACAACCTCCAGAAATATCAGTGCCCAAGAAACCAAGGATGGGTCAAACCAAGCCGACTCAGGCAAATGAAGGGTCAAAATGGATAGGGACCTGGAAGGGGAAGAAAGAGACTACACATCCGACCAACGGATAGCAGAAACAGGTCGAGGGAGCGTAGGAGACCGCCCCAAACCCCATCACATAGGAACCAGGGGGAAATAAGAGACCAGTTGTGCAAGCAGGAGGTGCACGTAAGAAATCAAAGGCGCAATGAGCATCGCCAGACTATACAATCAAGGAGGACGATGGGGAAATGATCATCAGAATGGTCCAAGATTGCCTAGTAGAAGATTTAGATAATGCAACACACCACAGGGATAAACTGCAAAATGAGCTGACAAAAATGGGACAGTTCATCAAGAAATTTGGGGAAGCATAGATAGCAAGAAGCAGCAGAGGCATAGAGCCATCGACAATACAGACCAAATAAGGAGTGGAGGTAGAAGAACGAGACCCAGTCCACTCCATGCCACACACAAACACAATGATTTACATAACCTACCATGTTGTGCATGGATGAAATCATGGGGCAGACACCCTTGAAGGATTTGGACCACATCCAAATGGTCTTGATGCAGATGCCATCAAGGGCAGTACACAAATTGCAGGTTAGCGTCGACTACGAGGTACAGTCTCATGCACATAAAAACTTAGTCGAGCTAAAGCAAGCAACAAAGAAGCGGGAGGTGTTGGAAAAATTATGTGAGCAGGGCAAGCTCGAAACTTAGGAGGAAAAAGAACGCAAGAATGAACTGGAGAAAAGAGTGGGAGGAATTTTTTAGAAACTCCCAAGTACCGCACAATAAAATGAACTCCTAGTAGCAGGAAATATTGACCAGATCATGCAGGCAATTGATTAGTGTCAGAAGGAGATAGAGAATCTCCACGAACAACTCACACCAACCACTCCACTGCTAATGAATGAGCAAAGGAAGCAGGAAGTAACAGCGCAGCTGTAGGAGATGGAGCAACAGTTTAGCACAATAGCTGAATTGCTCGATAAAGAAGCGCAAATTTGGACCAGGTTGGAGGAGGACCCAAAAGTCCAATGTTGGGACAAGGAGGAGGAAAGGATCAATGCAATGATCCAAGAACTCAAATAGAGGCAGAAGACCACACCAATCCCAGAACGAGTCAAAGGGACGCAGAAGATGAAGAAGATGTAGGCAGAACTTATCACTGCGCAAACACATAAACAGGAGCGTCAAGCTCAAATAGATCCACTACAGGAATGGGTAGTAGAAATACTTGCACATGCAGAAGGAGATAAAGCACAGATAGTGCAGACCTAGGTTGAATGTGCAGGATTGTTGAGCGACGAAGTGGCAGTTCATGTAGTAGACACCATCAAGGAGAAGACCGCGCAGGCACTGACAAAAGCATCATCGCTCAAGGAAAAGTTTTAGACGATCACTAAGGAGATCGAAGAATCTCAGATAGATTAGGTGACTCGGGACGAGTCACATGTCAGTGTTGGGGGCATGTTGGCACTAGGTCAAAGTGGAGAGAAGGAAAATCGTGGGAAATAAAGAGTGTAGAAACGAAAGTAACAGCTGGAAGGTAACACATCACGCATGCATGCAAGAAAGAGTGCACAAGTAAAGCGACAACTGGAGGAAGAACAACACGCGCGCATGGGAGGAAGACCTAACGTCTGTAGGGTTAGGGTTTTGGTAATACATTGTAAATGACTGAAGAGCCCGATATATATAAATATAGATACGCAAGTATCATAGAGAGGTTGGTTCACTTTTGTATTAGTTCATCTTTTGTAGTACTCCATCATAGTCATGTACGAGTTGATGTGTTGTGTAATATTGTTATGAACCAATTTTTCAAGTTGTTGAGCTAAGAATAGAGGAGAGAAGGAACATCTGAGGATTAGATCACAGGCTGTGGATCTTGGTGCGATCTAGTTCGCCTCGTAAAAATCTTCCCCATCTGAGGGAATTGTAAGCGGGCAGGGCTGGAGATGCAGAACTACCATAATAAAAGAGCCAAGAGCCAAATCTTTGTGGACATAGCCTAGGAGGGGGTGAACCACGACAATATCTATGTAATGTGATGAATGCATGCATATCTTTGTTTGCTTTCAGCAACCAATTGTTATGCTTAATAAATGAGTTAATACATTGTTATGGAATATGATTGTGTTGTTCAGGAAATAAACTGTGAAATATAGATGCACACCCGTGAATAATAGTATCTTGCAATCACAATTAGTAGTATACGACTCTGATTAATAAAACCCTATCTCATACTCAATCCTAGGCTGTAAACACCTGATACTTACAACCACCCATTCAAAGCTATCTCGGGTGAGACTGCGCAGTGCACTCTATGTACTGTGTTGCCTTCTGGTTTACCAAGAGGGCCGATAGTTTTAGAGGCTTTGTTGGAAACCCGAAAGACATGAACATTGGGTCAATAAATCAGACGGTAGAAGAGAGTATTAGTAACCAATAGTGGGTGATACAACACAACTCATAATCCACTTTGTCATCTGTAAACCAAAGCCCACTTGTAATAAAATCATCCTTAGAAAATCCCAATCTATGCAATCGTATGCTTTGCGTAGATTCAGTTTGAGAACCAAAGACTTTAATTTGTTTTTATTTATACTATGAAGGCACTCATGTCCTGTACCAATAGAATCTTGAATCTACCTTCCTTTCAAAAATCCTAATTGTTCTACTGAGAGTGAGTTGGACATAATGGGTTTGATCCGATGAGCAATGATTTTAAAGATTATTTTGTAGCAGAGATTACATAATGAGATGGACCGAAAATCCCCAAAGTTTGTTGGCTTATTAGATTTTGGTATTAGGGAAAGGATTTGTAGCAGAGATTACATAATGAGATGGACCGAAAATCCCCAAAGTTTGTTGGCTTATTAGATTTTGGTATTAGGGAAAGGAAGGTCGATTTTATGCTCCCATCAATAATGCCTCTCTATCTCGAATCCTCAACCATCTCTAGGATATCGTCGCCAACCAGATCGAAAAAGTGTGAGAGAAATTCCACAGTCCAACCATTAGGCCCTGGACTTTTATCTTTTTTGAAAAGTGATAAAACTGATTTTATTTCTTCTAAATTGACTAGGTCATGCAGAGATATTGCCTATTCAACATTTACCATCCTGGAGAAAATACCATTAATTTGTACTTGTTCAACTGTGTTTGATGAATTCTAATCTTTGTAGAAATTTTTGAAGTAATGTGCAACCGCCTCCTTTAATTATGTTTGCCCTATATGTACTTGCCCAACTTCATCAGATATCTCCCAGATATGTTTCCGATTGCATCTATGGTTAGAAAAGTGGTGAAAGAATTTGGTATCTTGATCACCACTTTGTACCCAAATCTCTCTGCTACGTTGTCTCCACTTTTCTTCATTTGCATGTAAAATATTGTTTCTTTCCTGTTCCAATTTTCCAAGGAGTTGTTCCATTACAAAATGTGATAAATCATCCACAAATATCAGAAAGGTGTCTTTTATTTTAGATTCTAATAAATCAATACGTTGAAGATTGTTCCCAACTCTTTGCTTCACCCATAATTTTGTCTATATTTTCAGTTCCTTTAATTTCCAAACAAGTCTGCGCTAACTGCCAGTTTTTGATGAAAATTTTGGATCCTTCCAAACCTTATGAACAAGAATATTGCATTCCTTATCGATCATCCAAAGGGGGTTTAATTTAAAGGGACATTCTTTATATTTAGGAGGCATCTCCAACTGTACAATAGCGGGGGCGTGATCTGAGATGAAAGGGAACTCCACCTGGGATCAATAGATGCCACCACTAGTTAGTAAATATTATGAAATATAGCATCTGTCCAGTCTCTTGGCAATATCTTGAGTACCGATTCGACCATTTCTCTAGGTAGGTACTAACTTATCTGGTTGGATATCTACTAAATTCTTTGATTGGAATAAAGCTTTGAAATACCCCGCCATAGAACCGGCTGATGTATTGCCTCCCAAAACCTCATCAGGAGATATAGTAATACTTAGATCGCCTACTATGATCAAATTTTTAAAAGATAAGAGACCACTATCGGCCACTAAATTCCAAAAAGACTTCTGTTCCGAGCACGAGCCATAAACATTGAGCAGAGTGAGCTCCCTCTGGCTAGCAATAACTCTGTTTGTCAACAGAATACCACCACATGTGAGATGCATTATCAAATAAAAAATGTTAAGATCCTAGGTGACTAATAAACCACCAAAAGTACCAAGCGAGTTCACAGCACAGGAAACCCAGGAAGGTCGAAAACCGTTCATGAAATCCCTGACTTTTTGTTCATGAACTAAGGTCTTCTGTAAAAATATAATCTTCGGACGAGTTTGATCCAAAAGACGACGAATAGAGGCGGATTTAAGGGTGCCCATGACTCCTATGATATTTAAAGAAAGTAAGATCATTACTTTTCTATTGCTGGGGCTTTCATTTCTCTAAGTGCCCCACAGTCAGTGGAAGAGGGATCAGTGTCACAAGGTTGATTGGTCAAACTCGCCAACATTTTCCGAGAGCTTCGAGTATTAATGGGAGAATGTTCTATTCCTAGGCCTCTAGACCATGCATATTCCTTCCCTATCCCTTTAGGGTGAGTGCAAGAAGTACTAGCCTTCCCCCCACAAGTGGTGTCATCATAAACAGTGTTTCCAAAATACACTAGTAACGGTACAGTAGAATTATTGTTTCGTATAAAGGGTAACAGGGAATCCAGCACAACAGAAAGAGAGGAATCATGATCATGAGAAACTCTATAGCCAGGAACCATCTCAGTCCCTACCGACCGGGGTATAGAAGGGGTAGAGGAAATAACAGACTGAACCGGGTCAACACAGCTAAAGGGAGACCTTGGCGGAGGAAGAGTAATGGAATTGTGTGTTGGTTGATTTTCTAAAATAATAGGATCAACCTCCACAGTCCAAACTACGTTGTAACACTAGGCATCCGTCGAAATGACTCCTTTATGAAAGAACCAGATGTTACCATGTCTACCTCGGAGGGCATAAGGTCTTTGGAAGTAGAGCGTTTAAACCAGATGGATGTGTCCAAAGCATCTCTTTCCCACAAAGTTAAAGTAGAATAAAGGGTAGGACAATGTAATTTTAACTTACCAGTGAGTGAATCCAATAGCTCTGACAGACTGTCCAGCTCTGGTGAATAGTGTAGAGTCCTAGTCCTGAAATTATCCACTTCTGGTGTGCAATCCGAAATATCCCAGAGATTTTGTGTGTCTTATGAGACCTCTTCTTCCACAAAACCCTTACAATCCCGACGAAGGTGTCCCGTGCAACGACAATGGCTACAATGGAAAGGTATTCCCAAGTAATATAACCTCTGGTGTATCCACCGCCCCTGCCACTCAATCTCAAGAACCTCTGGTAGCCCACAGTGGATGTTGATATCCACCAGTATTCTACCAATCTTTATGGGCGTTGCCATTAGTGACTGATGACCCACAACAATGAAAGTACCTAAAGAGTCGCCAATTTACTTGAGGGCACCTTCATTCCAGAGTTGGATAGGTATCCCAGGGAGGAGTACCCATATATGACGGTGTTGAAATTAATTTGTCGATGGGTCAAAGGAAACCCTCCATCTCTTCAGCATCAGGCTGCTACCACTCAAAACCCAACGAGAGTCTAATAGGAGGGTTGTGTCCTCTGGGGTTCTATAGATGAAACCCATCCAACCTTTCGAAAGGTACAAGACCTCAGGAGCATAGCCTAGTAAAGGGGCCCAATATTTATCCATCCAGACCGTAAGAGATTCATGTTCTATATAATGATAAGAAACTCTATCGACTAAACCGTAAAGGGCCATCCTGCAAGTCTCCTCTAATCCAACATCAGATCCCCAGACCAATTTCTTATTGTTTTATTAGCTTTCCAAAGTTTACGCTTGAAGCCAGAGGAGGTAGTGAGATTTCGGGCCTTTCTCCATGTGCTTGGAGAAGCCACACCCCTGTTATTATTGCTCCAGCTTCCCACGGGCTTGGTCGTCTCCACTGGTTGTGCAAGTTCAGACAATACAGGGCAAGTGACACCGGAAGTAGGTCGAGAGTCGAGGTTCCTACAAAGTGGAGTTGTAGGGGAAGTAATAAGTTGACAGGATGGCGAAAGAGTGTTTGAATCCCTTTCCAAGTAATCCGCAGAGGTGAAAAGGCATTCCCTCTGCCAAATGGCCTCGTCAACAACACCCATAAGTGCTCTGACGTTGCCTTCTAGATCAGAATGTCGTGAAGTCGTCATGCATAGCACCACCTAGACTCCACTAAAAATGAAAGACCAAACACCACAGAGCGGTCCAGTTTCCAAGTATAGTAAGTGAAAAAAATTAAATGAATAGTAGTTGGGCCCGAGTACCTTGACTTAAAGGTCGTCTGTAGGGATTTAATAAGCATAAAACCGAAACATAACAACAGATAACGAAAGTCAAATCAATGCACCTCAGTAATAGGGATAGTCACATGTTTGCTAAGAAGGTTGAGAAAGCCCAAGGAGATAGAGAAAAACTAGAAAAGGCTCTAAACCCGTCACTAAAATCCACCAAGATCAGACTAATATAATAGGATAGTATATTTCACCAGACAAGAACCTCACCACCTCTAAACCGAGTCCCGAAAACCAATTCCTCTGCTTCGGCTCCATTTAAATAACTGTGTTTCCCGCCTAGTTGCAGAGCCTCCTCTTTGAAAAGCTAACGCAAAGACCTCACTCTCGTAGAATGTTGTTCCTGCTTTTTTGATGAAAAAGCCTATAAGTAACTACTTGTGATTCTTTAGAATTTTAAGTTACAATGAATGGATGTGACGGGAGGTGCAATTCTCGTGAGGTCTAGCCACTACCTAAATGTTATTGCCTAACGGTTTCGACCAGCTCTCGGTTTATAGGATCACAGATTGCTTCTTCGGGTTCTTTCGTCAAGCCTCGCCTCTTCTCCCAGCCGTTGGGCCCAACTTCGTTGGATGATTTCGACCAGCTCTCAGTTTATTTCTTCGTCAAGCCTTCCTTCTGTTGACCAGATTATTATATATGTGTGTTTGTTTGTTTTATATTTCTCTTCACATTTAATCTCAAATTAATTTTAGTTTTTATTATGTTTGAATATTTCTAGTTATTTTCTCATATTTACTTTAAAATATATCATGACAATTAATTATTATAAATTTAGAATTTATTTATTAAATAATATATTTGAAAGGATAGTTATATTTTATTTTACTTTATTTTTATAATTTTTTTGATTAATCCTTGTTATATTCGAATAGTTGTCATTATTTTTAGACATGTACTTTTAAATACCTCATTACAACTAATTATAAATTTACATAACAACTATTCATTTTGTCCCTTTCCACAAATTTATTGCAAATCCAAGTGATTATATAAATAAAGAAAATAATTCCAAGTAGTGAAGGGTAGTCATAAATTAATCATTTATGTAGGAGCAGCATTCATAGTTTTATGAAGAAAAGTGTAGATTGAGCACGTAATCATTGATACTACAGCTTTGACAATTATGTGTTTGTCGGATGCCTTTGCTTTTGCTTGTGTGTTGGAAGAAAAGGACCTTTCAAAACTTCCAAATCTCCATACCTACCTACCCAACTAAATAAAAAGCATACTCTTTACTCAAAGTTACAAATATTTTAAAACCCCAAGTCGTTGTGTTACCCTCTTTCCTAGAAATTTGAAATTTTCACATCGCGACACCCTCTCTAAACTTTAAAATTACCATTACAAATAAAAGAAAGAGAAAAAGTTTACAAAGAAAAGGAAAAAGTTACATTTTGACCATAAAAAGCAATAGGATGAGGACAACACCCAATGGAGAATGATGTTGCAGAAAGGTGGACAACCATGTTTAAAGGAAAAAGGTAAACATTAATAAGGTTGAAAGTATAATGTGTTACCTTGTATATTCAAAAGGTACTTTTACCAAAGTTTCATAAATCATCATTGTGATTTTATAATATCTAAGAATAACAAATATTATCAAATCTAATCGATTCACTATGTGTTTTTAAGATTTTCTAATCAAAGTCTTTTCATTCATTTTTATTTTTTAACTTAAATAAATTTCTCCAATAATACACATCATTCACTTTTATTTTTTAACTTAATTCAATTTCTCCAATAATACACATCATGTTTTTAGATCACATCATAACACCAAGATATGATTGGAAAAATATAATATTTTGATGTAAACATAAAGAGATTAATAATCTGTAATATTAAATATTATATAAAATTATATAAAATTATTTTATTAATTTTAAAACAATTAAAATCCAACCATATATAATAATCTTATACATTATTTAATAATTTATAACAATATTAAATAAATATATAATAATCCTATACAACATTTAATAATATTTAACAATATTAAATGTTACATGAAATTATATGTATAATAATCCTATACATCATTTAATAATTTATAGCAATATTAAATAAATATATAATAATCCTATGCAACATTTAATAATTTATAACAACATTTAATAATTTATAACAATATTTAATAATCCTATGCAACATTTAATAATTTATAACAATATTTAATATTGTTATAAATTATTATGATGTATATGATTATTATACATGGTTGAATTTTAATTGTTTTAAAAATAATTTTATATAATATTTAATATTATATAGTAAGATGATTATTAATCTCCTTATGTTTACATCAAAATACTATATTTTTCCAATCATATCTTTGTGTTATGATGTGATTTAAAAACAAGATGTGTATTATTTAAGAAATTAAATTAAGTTAAAAAATAAAAATGAATGATATGTATTATTGGAGAAATTTATTTAGGTTAAAAAATAAAAATGAAATATTAAATAATCTTATAACAATTATGTACAATATTTAATAATTTATAACAATATTAAATGTTACATGAAATTATATGTATAATAATTCTATATATCATTTAATAATTTATAACAATATTAAATAAATATATAATAATCCTATATAACATTTAACAAGGGTAGTCAGGCTGCTCATACTGCCTCTTAAGAATTTGTGCCAAAGGTATTATGAGTAGCTTTAGTCAATGTCATGAGTACTACATTCACTGTTCGAAATTTTGAACAATTTTTTTACACATTAAAAAATAAAATTTTAAGTTTCTTATGTTACACATTAGATTGTTTATAATTTTTTTAAAATCAAACCAGATTAATAGAGCAGTCAAAGCTAACTCATTGGCTAACCAAATTAAAGTGATACAGACAGTTCTGAATCCGAATCAGAACTAGAAATAAGACAAAAAATAAAAGTCTGTATGTTTTATAACACTGGAGATCAAGAAGCTCAAATGCTGGCACAAATCAAAGCCCTGCCAGAAGGAGACATGAAGAATTCGCTTCTTGAAACTTTTGTGAAAATTGTCAAAACTGAACAAAGAAGTAGAAATGTCGAATCTTCTAAGAGAGAACCTTTGTTCATAGAAGCCTCTATTGATAAAAATACCAAAACTTTTATCAAATATAACAGAGAAGCAAAATTACAAAACACTTCTGTGACAGATTTAGCTAAAGAAATGCTTCTCTTGAAAAAAGAGGTTACAGATTTAAAACAAAAAATCAAAAAGATGAAAGAAGAAGAGTGGATTCTCTAATCAATTCCTTTTTAAGTAGACCCTTAATTTCTTCTGCACATAACTTCTGATACTCAACATTCATGGGAATAGCCCTACTCTTGCATGGTTTCCCTTGGTAATCTTCTTTGTATGGAAGAGAAACCTCATGCTTCTTTTGTTTCCAAAAAGTTGTAGGGTTTTCGGAGCAGATTGAGTCAATAAATTCTTGTTTTATCAAAATAATCTTTTATTGTATGGCTTCTCTGCCCAATTGTTCCTTTATTCTAATCCCAATTTGGAATTTTTTCAATTCTTCAATCTTAAGACTTTTGTCTCTTATGGTCTGTACCATATCAGAGATTCTGGGAGTAGAGATAAAAGGTAATTTTACAATTACTTTCCCTTTTTTAGAGGGAATGTTGATGAAGTATCCTGGTCTGTTTACTGCCACCGTAGTAGATCCATGAGGAGAGACAGCTGCAAGGAATGGTGTTCCAAGAATGCAGGCTATTGGTATCTCTGCTAGTAGAAATTTTAGCCTTAAACAGTAGTCTTGGAAGCACAGGATAGCCTCAGGAATCTGGAATGAGATTTCATTTGGGATATTTCCCAATCCAATAACAATTACCTGTGTTTTTTGCCACAAAGATATAGGAATAATATCTTTATGTAGTAGATTAAGATCAGATCCTGTGTCTATCAATGTCTTTAATTGAAAAAGGTATTCCTTGGATTTTTAGATCAATAAGGACATGATATTTTTGATGCTCAATTTGAAGAATTTGCTCCTCTTTCTGTTCTGTATTGGTCTCTTGTTGTTTGATAGATTTCTTCAATCTATTTATCTCTTTCCCTAAGTCTGAGATAGAAAGAGTCTGAACAGGACATCATATAGGATTTGTTGTTTGTGGCTTTAGGAGCTTTTGTGAGCAAGTCTTGGAAATAATTTCTTTCTGATTTTTCCATTCATAGAAAGAAATAAATATGTCTTCATGATCCATAAAATCTTTCCATTTTGTTGCTAACTTTACCTTTTCTTTGTTTGAAGCTTGTCTGGCAAAACAGTCTGCCTTTGGGTGTGTAAACAAATCCCAATTCAACATGTATTTCATCCAATCAAGCTTGAATGTGTTCTTATTGCATCCTTTGAATAAGGAGAGGAATTTTTTAATCTCGGGTGCAGATGGTCTTCTGATATCTTCAGGGATATAGGCTTGTTTTCTCTGATTTATTTATGTACAATGTTTTGTTTTTATAACCAAAACATGAGAATCATGAGGAAATGGGAAATCAAAACATTGTGGGTGTGGACATTGTTCTTTAGCAGTAGAGTTTGGAGGTGGAAGATTTGTTCTTGGATTGTGATTAGCATGTTCAAATTGAACCTGTTCTTCTTCTTTGAACGCGGAGAGTGTAGATAAAGTAATAAGTTCTCCACAATCAAAACATTTTACTGCAAAAGTAACATGGCCAACTTTATTTGTTAAGGAATGGAGTGAGACATGTAAGCAAAAGGATGATGAAGAAGAGACTGAAGAATTAGTCTTGGGTAAGGTTCTTTGAGGAAAAGAGATTACTGCAGAGGATGCGGATTCTTTTATTTGAGATGATGTAATAGCTCTTGGGACTGGTGCTTTAGGAGTATCAATAACCCAATCAGTAGGAAAAGAAAGGTTTTCCCATCTTATAAGATGATCCATTTTTTGGTTTAATGGGTCGGTTAACACCAGTGTACTGGATTGAGATGTTTTACTAGGGGTATGCAATACTGCAGGGAAAAGAGTATTGGTGTGTCTGAAACATCCCCTAGTTTGGATTGATATATTGGTTCTAGTTGCACACATATCAAATCCAATTGTTCTAATTTGGAGTTTTAGGATATCTCCAATATTTTCATCAAAAGCATAAGCATAGAAGTTTGGATAGCAGTCAAAATATACAGGCCCATTTGAAAGAGGGGCAACAATTCCTCCTATTAAGGAATCAGTGAATTTGTTATGGGTCATATCTCTCACTGTGCATAGGACATAGACGTCAATACCTTTGTGTACTAGGGGACTAATCCCCACTCTGATACATCCAAAATGAAGATAATTTGTTCCATGTTTTTTGGCTTCATTTCCGGAAACAGTACAATAATTTATAACAATATTAAATGTTACATGAAATTATATATACTTTATTGATTTTAAAACCATTAAAATCCAACAATGTATAATGTATAATAATCCTATACAACATTTAGTAATTTATAATATAATTGTTATTGGTAAACTAAATATGCCACATCATATAATAAAATAAATAAAACATAACACCAAAGAATATAGCAACTAAATTCATATTATTTTAAATACATACACAAAGATTTATGTTATGTATTTAAGTCTTCGTGTTATGTTGTACTTTTTTCTTTTTTTTTTCCAGATGGAAGTTAACCCGCTGGGAACCCACCCCGATACTTTCCCACATAGTGGATGATATGGGAGTGGAAAGCAACAACCCCAAGGACTCATAACTAGGCTCGAACTCGTGACCTCTCCCCACACTGAAAAAGTGTGTGCACGTCTTGCCAACTAAGCTATCCCATGAGACAATTTTATGTTGTAATTAAATACATAAGTCGAAACCCATTATATAATTATTGAGGAATTTCATATTTATTTTATTCATTCACCATGATATACATGAAAGCCTCAGGCCTCCTCCTAGTCACAAGTCTTTTCACCCATCTCATCCCATTCAATGCGGCTTTATTAAAATATAAAATGGCAAATCATCTTAATGTTTTCCACATGACTTTATTAAAATATTAAAATATTAAATGGCAAATCATTTTAATTTTTTCCATAAAGTTAGATTGATTGTATTACATCATTTATAAGATTAAATAGTGATATGAAAGAAACTTTACATTCAATATACTACTTTTACAAAATAGTAGATAGATAGATTTTATTACATTATAGTGATATGAAATAAACTTTACATTCAATACATTATTTTGTAAAAACATAAAGAATTTTGTAAAAGAATAAAGAAAGAAATTTCGATTTGATATGAAATAAATTTTACATTTAATATTTTATTTTGTAAAAGAATAAATAAATAATTTATGATCAATGAAATTAATGATATATATATACATATAATTTTTTTTAAAAAGATAAAGAATTTTGTAAAAGAATAAAGAAAAAAAATTATGATTTGATATGAAACAAATTTTACATTTAATATTTTATTTTGTAAAAGAATAAAGAAATAATTTATGATCAATGAAATTAATGATATATATGTAAAACATAAATCATGGATTTGGTCCTTTTTACTCTATGTCTAGTGAAGTGTTATTGATTCTCTTCTCAACTCTTCATTAGATTTGGTCCCTTTTCTTTGCTTAGTATCAAGGAATAGCTACCTTGTTTACTTTACTCTCAATTATTTGTGTTTTGTCAACATCATTTTCTCAATCAACTATGTTGTACCTTTCAATATGTCCTCCCAAAACATTGTTTCCTATTCTTGGATATGCAAATTCAACCTCTCCCTGATTCATGAGTATATTGTGCAACATAGAAGAAAGTGTTGCTCAGTTTGTACCTCCATTCATGTTATGATATTTAGACTCTTAGGAGTTAGTAAAGATCAACTTGGTCTAAGTGTGTCTTTAGAAAAAGTTTGTTTCTTGAGTGTGCTTTTGTAATTAACTAATCTGATAGACTGATAGGGATGCCAATCTCTAGTGATTTACAATTTCACCGTCAAGGGATTGAAACCCTATATGAAGCTTGGAAAAAGTTGAAAACTATGTTTGGTAAACAAAACTATATTCGAGTTCACCAGCTCGAAAATCAGTTGATTGTTTTGAATCGTAATGAATTAATTTCATTGAAGATTTTTTTCAAAGTTTAAGACACTTAGGTTCCTACTCATAGATTTTCAAATGAATAAAATAATGATCAACTAATATTTGTTGTTTGTTCTAAACTTGGACCTACCTACTATGTTTTTGTATCTAATTTTCACTCCATTAGAGAAACATTTATTAGTAAAGGGACTACTTAAAAAATGCCTTATTTTGAAGCATTTTGTGATTCTTTAATTAGAGAGCAAGATAAGATCTTGCATCTTGGATTGATCAACACTACAGGTACATCTAACAAAGTCATGTGTCTTAGATAACTCCTTTCAAAGTTTGGATTCCATCTACAATGTCTGACCACATTCTAGTGCGACAATCAGAATGACATTCATATTGCCAAAGATCAAGTTCAACATCAGCATAGCAAACACATTGAGCTATACACAAACCTCATCAAGAAGTTTCTTCAAGATCCTATCCTTCAAGTGCTACATGCCGAACAAATGATCAAGTTGCAAACATTTTCATAGAGACCCTTATAGAAGCCAAGTTTTCAAAGTTTCAATCTATGTTAGGAATTCAAAAAGTTGTCGTTAAGGGGGGATATGTTCTAATGCCTCCTTCATTCTCCTATTGTGTCACCTTTGTAAAGCCTTCAATCCTATCCTAAGTTGTTCTGAAGGGGGGGTGTTAGGATATTTATACACTTAATAGTTAGTTAAGATCAACTTAGTATAATGTATCTTTAGGAAAAGTGTGTTTATTTAGTGTTATTTTCTAACAAAATAATATGACAATCATGATTATGTTCTAGACATAAAGTGATCTCATGGTTCATCTTCTCCTTGGTATTAACAACTCTTGATATGTGGCTTAGCCCCTAATTGGTCCATAATCTTTATTTAAAGAGCATGGAGCTAGGGTCTTTTGTTGATGATCGATTGTGAGGGATGTGCATGCCATTTATTCGTTTTGCATTAATATATTGCCTCAAGTGACCATGTTGGCTAGGGTCATGCACTATTTCCCTCTTCAAGAGTTTTAACCATGTAATTACTAGTGAATTCATCTTTGATCTATGTATGTGAGTGTTTGACATGTTCGTACATCTTATGTTTTTTGAACAATTTCCACATATTTGACATAACCTTTCCTCCCACAACTCCTTGTATTGTTCTCACATTCATGTTCATTTCTCATCACATGTAAGCTAGTTCTTAGTTATGTTATCGTGCCTTGATGTCATCCAAGCAAGTCAAAAACCTTGCAAAAGAAAAATGGCAAGGGGTGGGAGCAGGTAGTGGGAAAAACTTATGCATCATATATTGTGGGATATATACAAGTATATATTGTATTGTTTTAAATTAAAATGGCTAATTTTGTATTAAAAAGGCACTCTAGTTTCACGATTCAATGTAATAATACAAAAAAGGATGGTTGTCCAGATGTCATCGTAATAGGATTATTATAATATTTCAAAAAATTCAAAGAAAAGGATATTATTCTGTCCTTTTTAGATAAAAAACTAGTATAAACCCTATTACACCATCTTAGAATCAAAATTGTTTCTCAAAACATTTAAGAAAACCTTGGAATTAGACAAATGCATGGCCAATATGAGCCTCATTCTATTCTTCCTAAAGAAGAATGTTCCATTGGTTCCATCACCACTTCTCCTGGCTCTTGTTGTAACGATTCCTCTTCTTTAGCTTCCTTAGGTACTAAACCAATTGGTAGCCTTTGTCGTAATATCCTGAACTAAGAGCTTCGTGCTAAGCCTATCATCATATGGCACAACACACTACATTCCTCCTCAAGCTTTGCAAATTTCCTCCTTTGTTGAACAACAATTTCCAAAATCTTTGCATGCCCTTGGTTCAAGATTCCTCTTGGTCATGAAACCGACTAGCATAGCTAGCAATTGCAAAACAGTTGCTCGAAATCAAGCTTTCATGACTCCTTAGAACTCGCTAGATACCCAACATCTCACAATTTGCACATTGCCTCAAATGGTTGTGCTCCTCATGCCTAAATAATCTAGAGAAATTCAAGGAATAGGGCCAATCATACACTAGAATTAATAGAGCGTACCTCGACTAAACTCGGAATTATAGAATGAGCCTCCACTATGCTATAAACAACATAATTCCACCTTATTCCTTGAATTGCATCACGATTGGAGTGCATTGTAGAGTTCATTTCCAAAAATTCATCCTGTGAATCCAGAGAAGAGGGCTTTGTCAAGTAAAATGTCAAATTCAGACCACCAATATCACTGCTCAGAGATATACCACTATTATTCGCCATAACAAATATTAATATCATAATATCGCACTCTACCATTAACGAGTATGTGTGAGAGTGTACTATGAAGAAAGATATTTGATGCATGGGATTGAACCACCATGTGGATTCATTTGCATGGATCCTTTAACATTAAAACACTACTTGTAAATTCACACTTTGATATAACCATTGGTTAATAAATGATGGGATTTGTGTTATAAGAATCTCTCTTTTGGTTTGAGTTATCCAACATCCAAACCAACAAAAGTGTTGGTTAGGCTCTTTGCTTAATAATGATATCTTTTGGCTTCTTAAGGAATTATAAAGTGTTGGTTAGGCTCTTTGCTTGATGATGATATCTTCCGGCTTCTTAAGGAATTATAGATATCATCATTTTTCAAGTTACAATAATTTGGGGTCATTAGGTTAATCATGCCTTATAATTAGAAAATGAATTGCCTATAACTATCAAGTCTCTAACAAAATTTGAATCAACTCTAGGTGGAGCTTCAAAGCCTTGATCAATTATTTGTTATTGTTTTATACCTCCATTCAAAAGTTATTTTCTTCAATTCCTCATTTGTTCATTCTTCAATTCTGGAGAAGAGAATAATGTCTTTAACGGTGAAAGTTAAACCTGAAATAAAAATGGCAGTCATCTCAAAGTATTCTCAGTTGCTATTGGAAATGAAATGAAATGAAAGTATTTTTAACGTCCACGAGGCTAAAAATAGCCTATGGGACAAATTGTTTTTCCATCTGGCTTTTGCATTCGGCCCTTTTCCTGTGAAGTTTTACAATAATCGCTCCCAGCTTCTCAACAAACTCTTCGCTAAATAGATTATCCCAGGAATTAGCTGCCAGAATACCTGCATAATTTTCCCTGCTGTCTTTGAGGGCCTCACATTCTAAAATGAAATGTTTTTCTGTTTCCACTTTTCC